>WYDF02103694.1:0-10561 GCA_009867245.2 Adranes taylori
ATGGAACACCCTGTATACATGAAAATATTTTTAGTTTGTGTAGCTTAAAGCCCTAGACACTTCTGCTTTGGAAATTTCTGTCCATATAATATGATAAAGGAGCAATTGGACTTGGACACACTATTGGGACACCCGGTATATATATTCTGAAAATGCAATTTTTAGCTATTAGTAAAACAAGCAACTTAATCTATTGCTTCGTGAAAAAGAGTTATAAAAGACAATAAAGAAAGTGGCAAGTTTTGAGTTTTCAGAAAGAGTTATACTGTTGTTTTAATTATTTTGTTATCCAGGTAAGGTAAATGCGCATATCTTTCCTTACATAAGGTTTATTATTGTTATGTTTTCCAAGGTTGCAATATTATCACACGAAAACAGGCACCTTGCAAGATGGATTATGTTACAAGTAATTTGAATCAATATTAATAATATTTAACATTTTTGTTAGTAATTAATTTCAGAAGATTAGTTATGTGTAAACAGCCAATAAAACTATATGCTTACCACTAATTTTGAGTATCAGTTAAAAGTACATTCAAAGAAACAACAAATTATTATTAAATAGTTACAAGACTCACTTTTTACTTATAAATGACGATGAACAAAATTACTGACTTAATAGTTTTAACTGCTTACTTCTTTTATCAGCCGACTAGATGAGTATGAATATTATAACCGTAAGCAAGCAAATATTTACTACAAGTGTTTCGGTAAAAATTCTTAAGGAATAGTTCACTACATGAATTTATTTTTGGATATAAAAAAAACTCATAAAACAAATTATGATGTAACTAAACTCCCATATATGAAGACAAAAAGAAAAACTGGAATACACGCTCCCGAAAAAAAAAAGATTGCTCCATAAGGGCTCTATAAATAACCAGTTAACTGCGCTAGCAGAATATAAGATTTTACTTTAGTATTTTATGTTTACAAAGAAAATGGTTCCATGCTGAAGTTAGGTAAAGCGGGTAGACATCTCATAAATTTTCCGGAAAATTCCATGTCTACATACTTTATACCTATGCAGCATTATTTCCTTTAGATATTTCATACCATATTATATGAAAAATATGTAAATCACTCTGTTTTTATAAATAAGGTGTGTTAGTCAATCTTTTCGATTCATATGCAACAAAATCAATGTCCTATAAATTTTGAATACAAATATTTCATTCATTCTAGTTTCAACATAGAAGAAAATATTTTCACCCAAGAAAATTTAAATGATTCTTGTCGGCCCATAAACTTTTCTGCTGCGAACCACATAGTGAGAAGTTTGTGCAAAATACGAGACGAGAAACATTTAAGTAAAACACACACATATTTATATATATATATACCACTTTTATTCTATTGTTTCTTGTGTTTTTAAGACTAGCAATTGTAATATTTTACGATATATATTGAATATAGTTTTTATAACGTGATCCGTATTAAATTAATTAATAATAAATTAACGTACCGGATTCACTCTATGTTGTTTTCTGCGACAAGTTTCGAGACAGCAGGCTCATCGTCAGACGTTTGGATGCTAACTGGTTTGTATCATTTTTATATTGGCGTTTTAGATATGTCCTTCATCAAAAATGCAACTTTTATCTCACTATTTCACAGACTAAAAACAGGACCCTAACAGGGCTTTGTCACAATATTCACATATTGTGACAAAGCCACTTACAAAATAACAAAACTACTTAAACCATACAACTTAACTATAGCATATAGAAGCATAAACAACCATATAAACCGGCTACGTCACAAAATGAACAACAATGATAAATACAAACAAAGCGGAATATACAAATTGACATGTGACAAAGTATACATAGGAAAACAAAACAGAAATTTCATAACACGTTACAGGAAACATCAATATGCACTTAGAAGACCAGACATATATCACTCACACTTCGCAAATCATCTAATCAACAATGATCACCCAAATAAGACAATAGAAGAAACAATGACAATTATAAAAAGTAACCACAAAAATTTGGAAATCAAAGAAAACATCGAAATTGACAAACACAAAATAAATCAAGATATACTAAAGGAACAAACACAATGTAAATTTGACAGCTTACTAACACCAATTAAAATTATTTTACACAAAAAAACAGATCAACTAAACTACAAACTAACTAAAAACTACATCACGAACAGAATATAAAATGAACAAAAAAACGAACCAGTGGAAATAGCGCGTGCGAGTAACAAAGTGACGAGGGCGACCGACAACGAATGACGAAGCACACATATATGACGGCAATTCAAACCAGTTAGCATCCAAACGTCTGACGATAAAGCTGTACCTCGAAACTAGTCGCGGGAAGCAGCATAATAGTGAATCCGGTACATTAATTTATCATTAATCTATGTAGAGTAAAGGCGTACGGATTTTGGTTGGCCATGGATTTTGGTTGCATATTGGATTTTGGTAACAACTATTATACGTGTTCAGCTACTAAACAATTTGACTTCTAACATTTTTAAGGTGGGATCGAGACTTTTTAATGAATGACTTTTAATTCATATGCATAAATCTTTTCATGTTGTGTTAGGCCTTCATTCAAAGGTATGGGGTCTAAACAAATCCTTAGTTTATAAGTTTTTTTTTTCTAATAATAGGTTGCTAACCCAATTAGTATGCTCTTTTAAAGGAGCTATTATGTCCTTCTTAACTACATGTAGTTAATCTTTGAGTTCTTTTGGCAAAACTAAAGATATAAGAATAGACCAATAGTGGATAATAACCGAAGGACAAATTTGAGTGGTGAAAAATGGAAAGTCAATTGGAGGCAGCAAAAATGGACAAGAATAAATTTGGCAAAGAAAATATAAAATATAGTAGGACAAAAACCATATATAGTAGGACACCGTTTATCCGAACGTCGATTATCCTAACACTCATTTTTTTATTATGTATGTAATTTTTACGTTAATATTCGTTATTGGTTACATTTCGTTATTCATTTTTTCGCTAAAACTATTACTATGCTAAAAATATTATATTATATAATAAAATATTATATTATAAATAAAAATATTAGTCGTAAGTTAATTACGTAACCTACTTAACACATCTTGTATGTTTTCTGAATTGTTCGATTATCCGAACTAACCCCAATTAGTTCGGATAATCGGTGTCCTACCGTAATAGACGAATATAATTCGTGGAAAAATATAGTGAAATCATATTTTGAGGAGCACGAATATTTTTTTACATAATAATCATATTTATAAAAATTTATAGCTAATTTTCAACATTTTTTATAACTTTGATTTACATTATTATTAAATAGTTAATTTTATTATACGTAAATATGAAGTGTGTAAAATAAATATATCTAATCTATTGGTATAATTTTTTACCCTATTGTAAATAAAGCTTTATTTGCCTAAAATCGGATGGTATGTCGTTATAAATTATATTGAAACAAGCATCTGAATAAAATTATGTTTAAAGCATCTCATTTTATCAATATAACTACTCATCTGATTTTATACAAATAATTGTATGGTAAATAAATCACAATACAATTATTTGTCTAAAATCGGATGAGTAGTTATATTGATGCAATTAAAACATCTGGTTCTAGTCAAATAAAGATTTATTTACAATACCGTTGTTGCTTTTATGTTTTACTTTATTTTAAATAAATCTTAATTTGCCTAAAATCGTATGAGAGGTAATATTGATCATTCTTTTCTAGAATTATGTTCTTCGTTTCTAAATATTGCTTTAAATGATTAAGTCGAATAATACAAACCAACTCGTCGTTGAGGTTTCAGTTGTAATCCACTATCCACAAAACATAAAAGCAGAAAAAACTGGATTGGCTAGTGGAAAATGATGAACTAAAATTTACAAGTACACAACAAAAATTATTAGAGAAGAGAGGAAAATCCAATTGAGGGAGTAGAAATAGAAAATTAAGTAGACAAGCACCTACCTATGAGTAACATCAAAGTAAATTTTATGAATCACTTAAAAATAAGGAAAACTGTAGTCCAAAATAGACCAAAAAAAATGTTTTATAGTAAATTGATACAACAAAATTTCTATCGTCGGACGGAAAGGCCTCGGAGGGTTTCGCTCACGCCCCGGCTAGAGACCTGAAATATGGTTTCATACATCAGACAAAGCAACTAAAGACAAAATTCATATATCACAAAATAAACTACTAAGAAAAGTAGTGGGAAACCAATGGCACTGATCTATTAAAAACTTAAGAAAGCATTTGAAAGCTCCGAAACTTTGTTAGGTAGCAGCAGCAAAATGAAGTAATAAGAAGACTAACATCCAGCAAAATCATTCCTCATGGACGTCTATCTATATATCCTTGGTGTTACAGGTGTTACGGCCTTGGTGTTACTGTCATACACAGGAAAATCCCATATTCCCCAAATCTGCTTACGAACACAATCTTAGAAAATAGAAAGGATAAGAAGGGGAAAATTGTTAATCATATTGGACTCTGAATCTAGTACCCACATTTGCAATCTATATAGTAAAAGATTCTTAAAAGAACTCTCAATTTAGAAATAGAAATAAGAAATTGTATTATTCCTATATCTTTCGTATATGTATGCATTTATAAGGTCATTGAAAATATATTCTTTAACAATAACAATTTTTATTCCACTGTTATTACATATAAAGCAATTTTCGATGTATCGCCACTGTGTTAACCGCGAAAGTCGAAAGCTGTTGAAGGTAGCGCTACTAAACAGCCGGCAGCAGGCATTAAAAGCTGTAACTCTATAGCGCATATAAGTAGGGTAAGTTAATTGGGTTGAGATTGTGCGGCGAGAAGGTTCAATGTCTTCCATCAAACCACTTGAGATGCTTCTTCCGTCGCTGCAAATCCTGTCTCTCATGGAATAATCACGTTAAACGTCAATTTATACAGTTTTTTTTTCTTCGTGTTACTTATACATAGAGAGACGCGTATAACCATATGTGTGATTGCTTTTACTCAAAACAAGAAAGTTCTCATTATCGGAGATTTTACTTATGGCATATTAGATACAATCAAATGAATTCTCTCTCCGTCTTTACGAACAGAATCTAATGCTATTTAAGACTAATTAGAAAGAAAAGTAAACCGTTGTTTCTTTATATATTGTCCTCCTTTATACGAGGATTGTTCGGTAACTACGTGGCCTAACACAGAAATGGCGCGAATTTGCAGGAATCTTCTGTATCATTCTGTAGAATCATCCTTTAGTAGGTTAAATATGCCAGTACAGAGCGATCGGTCAATTATTCTATTTTTGACAGTACGCCAAAGTGAACATCTCGTGTGATATTGTAAACAATGGAAAAACTGAGTTGAGAGCAGTGATAAAGTACCTTGATGGGAAAGGCTTAACACCAACCGAAATCAGAACAGAACTGGATTGAACATTATTGGAATCTGCTCCTTCATTTTCAATGGTTAAAACTGGGTTGCCGAATTTAAGAGTGGTCGTAGGAGCACAAATGATGAACCCCGAAGTGGAAGTCCAAAAACTGCTACTGCCCCGGATATGACTGAAAAAATCTACCGTATCGTCTTGGATGACCGTCGAGTAAAAGTGCCCGAGATAGCAGACATAGCTGGTATCTCAAATGACAGTGTACACACTATTTTAACTGAAGGATTGGAAATGAAAAAATATTCGGCGCGTTGGGTGCGTTGGGTGACACACAAAGGTTCTCCGCCACCAAAGAAGGCAAAAACAGTTTTGTCAGCAGGAAAGGATGTGGCAACTGTGTTTTGGGATTCTCATGGTATTATTTTGGTCGATTACTTAGAAAGAGGGGAAAATAATAAATGGCGAGTATCAGACCAATTTGTTGCAACAATCAAGCGACAAAATCAAAGAGAATTTGCCTCATTTGGCAAGGAAGAAAGTGCTTTTCGATCAGAATAACGCACTTGTCCACAAGTCTGCGATCGCAATGGCCAAAATTACTGAATTGGGATTTGAATTAGTGCCTCATTCGCCCAATTCCCCAGATTTGGCTCAGAAGGTTTGCAACTTAGATGGACTATATCAAAAGATCAATATGTATAATGTCTGTAAGAAACACTTCAACGAACACCATCGGAGTCATGTATTTTATATTCTTACGGTTTTGGTGCATTTATACATTTCTTAAATAGTAGTTTACAATTTATTTTGTAGACCCAGGTTATAGATTTCAGGTTATGGACCCAGATACATTAGAATCTAGACCGGTGCAGTGAATTATAGAAAAAGTACAGATATAAACACGTATTTTGAGTGTAAATTAGTTTAAATTGAATATTTGATGTTTCGTGGTTAAATCTTCATTATTTAACTGAGTAATTTATGAAATTAATATTTCTTAATACTTGGATCTCGGAAAAAAATGTTTTCCGAGATCCCGTACAGGACTCGAACCTGGACCTTTCGACTGCAGGTAGATGCTCTTCCAATCAAGCAAACGGGTATTTATTCAAAGATGAATTATTTTTAATATGCATTTATTTTCCGTCGCTATTAAGATAGGCAACATACATATCAGGATTTGTATTGACCTCCTTCACTCGTCATCTGGTAGATGGAGTCTCTTTGATGTTTTTTATAAAAAAAATTTCCGCTTTGCTGGCGGTCGCATGTTTAATTGAATATTTGATGTTTCGTGGTTAAACTTCCACGCTGGCATTCTTTAATAGAGTGAATTATGAAATTAATATTTCTTATTACTTGTGACTCGAAACAATGTTTACCCCGTTCGCCACTTGAACTCGGAACTCTCGATTGCTCTTCCAATTGAGCTTACGGGTACTTATTCGAATACAGAAAAAAAATTTAAAATGTATTTGTTTTCCGTATCAATTAAGTAAGGCCAGCGTGGAGGTTTAACCACGAAACATCAAATATTCAATTAAACGTGTGACCGCCAGCAAAGCGGAAAAGAAATTAATAAAAACATCAAGGAGGCTCCATATACCCGATGACGAATAAATCGATCGACGGTAGCCCCAACAGATATGTATCGATTTCCAAAACAAATCCTGATATATAAGTTGCTTAGATAATAGATCTTACTAGATACGGAAAACAAATACATATTAAAAATTATTTGTGTCTTCGACTATGTGCTCGTTAGCTCAATTGGAAGAGCAATCGATTGGCCTTCCGCGCCCGAAACATTTATAACTAATTGAAATTTTAGGATTGGTCAAAATACAACACGCACACACCGAGGGAAAGTGTTGACAAGAAAATGTTTCGGATTGCCCTGATCTCTTTTATAGGAAGTCAAGTGTTAAGGGATGTCGAAACATTCTATGCATTACAGCAAGCAGTTGTACTTCCACGAACACCATCGTATTTTATATTCTTACGGTCCATTTATAGATTTCAACAATTAGTTCATTTTTATTTATTATTAACTTCCATTACAATCACTATGTAAATAAACCTGCGCAATCAGAACAATTGAGGCGCTGATTTCAAAAACGAGATATGTCCGACAATTAGGATTAGAGGAAAACACAAAAAACTCCCCCAGCTGCTGAAATTAGGTTTGAAATGTTTACCCATATGAAAGATAGATGATGAGATCTATCTTTCATATGGGTAAACTACTAAACAAGGTTTATGGATAATTTATGTATTTTATTAACAAAAAAATTAAAAAACAGAGGGACAGATGAGATTTTTGATAGAAAAAGCAGCATATTGTTATGCAACTCTTAATTTTATGAAACATGGTAAATAAACGTTTTTCTATTAAGAACATAAAACAAAAGTTAAAAACAATAAAAGCATTTCTTGAGATAAATATTTAATCTTCACAGCCACTGCTGTTGTCCTCGTTGTCTACTTCTACCTGTGCACTGCTGGTGCCGATATAAGCATGCTCCAGAAATATTTTTTCTCGCAATATAATTCGCCATTGGCTGGTTTTTCAAGGAATCCTTCCTACAAGGCTTCAAAGATTCAGAATTTTAATTGGAGCTATTCGAATAGGTTGATGTTAAAAAACTTTTATCTCTATTGTGTTGGGAATACGCAACTTATTGCGTACAATGCTAGATCTCCATGGCCCATTGTCTTTTAAAAAAACAAGAGGCGACTGTTTTTCAATCTTGATGTGTCGAACATCCTTTATCTTAATAGCATTATTTAGAAAATATGGCTCGTCAGTTGTTTTAATGTCATATATGTGACAGGTATCAACTTTGACCAAATCGAAGGGCGAAGAATTGGCTCTAGCTGCATGGATAAGCTTGTCCCAGTCCACTTGAACTTCTACCCGTCCTGCTTTCCTTTTCCTTTTCTTTAACAAGGAAAAGTCTTGGTCGTTTTGAAGGTAAGAATGTCCCCTCATAGGGAAAATGGAAGTCACTTAATCAAACATGTTCAAGCAATGTATGAGCATGTACAGAAAATGCAGCATGGTATAATTTTTGTTCTCACCCGGACAGCCATCATTAAGTAATAATAAATTTCGTGTGGGTAGGTCTCTACTGTTCAAATAATTTAAAAGCATCGTGTGACTTCATTTGAACCTTCTTTCGCTTCTCCTTCAAGGTATGTATACATGCTAGCCAGTTTTGTATCGAGGTCATGTATTCCGAAGACATAATACCATAATTGCGGGGGAAAAAATACAGGATTTGTATGGATATGGGGGAGCGGAAGATTTTGCATAAAATCGAATGTAATGCATGAAACTTCCTCTGCTTCAGACTTCCTTTTGCAGTTTTTCTTTACGGCTCAAAATGCCTCAATTTTCCTCAAGTGCAACTCCTTGTGCATTAAAAGTCAGCCCTTTTCTTCATGTGTTATACCTCTAGCGTTCAGTTTATTTTGGATCGAGTCACATTCAGCACATGTCTCAGATCTTGGATAAACAAATTTTATATTAAATGTATGTTTAAAAAATTTCCAGTACGTTTTTAGAGAATATTCAAAAAATATTGTGCCACAAATGCATGCCTTTAACGGTTAGAGACTCTGACGAATACATATGATCTGGGTTTTTGCGCCTTGTATAGTGTGACTGACGGGGCTGAAAACTGTTGATGTGATTTTCGATTCTTCGAAAATAAATTCGATTTTCGATTCTACGATTGAGTACTTCGGGTGGTTATTCCGATTGGCGTTTGGAATGACGTCCTCTTAAGTCTCTTGACGCTTGTCCATCGTTTACTAGACTGTCCTGAATTCTTCTCAGTCTAGCGACTGTAATACCATATAAATTAATGAACGCTGTTTTGCCAATCATTATCTCTTTTCCTTCGCACCGAACTTTAAGTTTTTGTCTTTATTCGGGAATCTTCTGTCTTTATCTACGTCTCGTAATCTGCCTCAAAGAGATTAATTCATCTAGGTGAGAATTCTGTACGTCTTTGGATGCCATGTTATTAAAACTATTTATGATGCGTTCCCTAACCACTGGTATTATTTAATAAAAACATTTTAATAACTTATATCTAAAATTGTAAAAAAACCATTAGTTATTCGCTATTAACTTTAAGCAATAATAAAAATACCTGCATTGAGCATTAGTTACACGTGCAGCAAACAACTAGTTGGTTTGGTTTGATGATTCATGTGCTCCATTCCTTTTACTTTTGCATCATGTATTGTTATAGATTTCTTAACTTTCTTTGACTTTTTTCTTGGCCAATTGGCTTGAACACTATTACCAGCAATATCATTATCCATTTTGCAGTAACTGTTATACACAATAGTTTACAATATTTTTCAAAAGAACAATTAAACCGAATGACATCTGGCAGCGAGATTTTTCTATGTTATATTGTGATACGATGCCAGTTGTTTTCTGCACAAACCGCATAACTCCCGGACAAGTCTCTGTCAGAAACAGAGTGCACTTAGGCTGTTTTTGCAGAACCAGCCATAATACAGAGCGCTTCAACTCTGTAAAGGTGTTGTTTTTAGCTGAACTACTTCTACAGAACGATCAGTTGCTAGATAATTTAACAGAAGGCGCTTCTACCTCAATATCGGCAATTTTGGACTTATGTTGTTCTTGAAATCAACGCCTCAATTGTTTCTATTTACTTCTGCTATCCACCAAAAAGTAATTGTCATTTATTATCCCATTCGCGCTGATTCCCATACAGCAATAGTGAAACAAGGCTTATCCCGAATGATTTGATTTTCTAAATTTAACTTTTTTTCCCACTGCCACTAATACTGGCATAGGGTTATGTGTGTAGACATTAGTGAAGTTACTTTTACGTGTTAAAACTGCATTGGTTTATTTAAGACTATTATAAAAACTAATTGAACGGAGAACGGAGATACAAGGTAAAAAACTTAGAAGAAGAAAGCATAAGAAGACTTTATCAAATCAGACTGGACAACAAATTAACGAAACAAGCCTTTGATAACATACAACAACACTACGTATATATCAATAACTGCATTCACGAAGCTGCATTTGAAGCTCTTGGAACTCACGAAGAGGAAAAAAGTCAAAAACTATACTGGTGGGATGCAGAGATTGAAAAGGATATAGAACAGAAACGAAGAAAATATCAAAAATACCTCAGCACAAAAA
>WYDF02103716.1:0-10560 GCA_009867245.2 Adranes taylori
GATTTTTTTTGTTTTAAATATATTTAACTATTTCTTATTTTTTTTATTAGTATACTAAATTTAATATAAATATAAATATTATTTGTAATATTTATTATTTTACTATTTACTTATTTTTTTATAAAAATATAATATATCGTATCGATATCGCGGGCCGAATTTACAGGCTTTGCGGGCTGCACTTTGGAAACCCCTGCCCTAGATAGGGGATTGAGGGAAAAGGTTTAGGGAAGAAGGAAAAAAAGAATAATAACATAAAATTAAAGAAGGGTTGAAATTAAAAAGGTAAGGGAGGAAAAAGGGGGAGAAAAAAAAAGAAAATAGGGCGATAAGTGTTTTTTGGGTGGATTTAGTCGTTTTTTCTGTATATTGTTCATTTTGTAAATTTAATGTGATAGGTTTAAGAAGAAAGTTTTATTTTATAATTTATACTTTTTATAATATGGTTTTTTTGTTGTTGTGTTGTTTATCCTTGTTATTTGTTTTGCTGTGAATGTAATGTAATGTGAAGTATATTGATTTAATGCCAATAAAGGTTAATTATTATTATTATTATTACTCAAGAAAATGAAAACTAAGGAAATGTCGTTGATCAGTGTCAAGGAGATGTATGTGACGTGGCAGACATTGAGATGGTCGACGAGTTCGGTTGCCTCTTGAATTTCCAGCAAAGAGAAGGGCAGATGGCGATACATCAGTGCTCTATGGTGGAATGCAATCGCATACGGAGAAGTTCGGGGGATACGGAGAAGCTTCAATGTCTGAGCAACAAAATAAAGCTTTTGGGAACGCTAATCTTTCATATGCTTCGAAAAAGTAAACCATGAGAGTTTCAACTCTCAGAAAACTCTCGATTCTCCGTCTTGACATGGGGTGTCAAGACGGATAATCGCGAAGGTGTTTCAATTGAGGAGCTGAATGTTACTAGGCACCTTCACAGACCTATTTGTGATTTCTTGAGACGTTACAGCCTCTTTCATTTGAGTTCCAAGAAAAGTATCGCTCGAAGCTGACATCAAATATTTTTATATTAAATTGGTTACCTCTACTCAAAAAAAGAAAGCTAACTTTGCAGTACAATCTGCACTGATGTACATACAGTGCTAATCCAGGCTTCCACTAATGACAGGAATGATGCCCGAATTGTTTTATTTTTATATAATTTGTTGATTTGACGTCAATTGTCTATGTACATATAAAAGATAGAAATTATTTTCAAAAACTATAACTTACATGTAATATTTTAAACTTTACGATATCGCCGACCATAACATATACGCTGGCAGGAATAATATTTAAGTTGGCCACTACTTGTAATAAAATTTCATTACTTTCTACATATTTATATTCAGTATGTGGTAGCTGAACTGTCACCTATAATAAAAAAAAGTATAGAGTATCTTTTACTAATCACATATTCTTCCTTTACCTTAGAAACTCCTGTTTTAATGCCTTCGATTAATATTTTATTTCCTTTTTTATTATTATCTTCAAGATCTTTTATAAATTCGGGCGTATCGTAAGGAGAATCTCTAAAGGGTATAAATCTTAAAACTATTAAATCACCAGGTGATCCAAATGGTGAAATAACCCATTCAAATTCAATACCTTCCAAAGATGTAAATTCATTACCTTAAATAACAAGTTACATATTAATATATAATTAAATTCTACGAATAATTGTAATTAAATACTATATAGTATGCTTTGTAAGTACATATATTATCACATGAGAACCACATGTATGGTAATCAGGTAGATTAGAGACAGGGTTCAACAAAAGTTTATTATCAAAGAAACATTTTATCTACACATCCAAATATACTATATAGCTGCAAATCTAACCTAGAGATTATAACAAATTATACATTAAACTGAGCAAATTGTGATTCATTATCAGTGGAATAGTCTTTAGAACAGGGACCTCATTCCAAAATCATACCAAATTGCACTCTACTTGTATTTGCTTGGTATAAATATTAAAAACAAAAATCACTAATTTGCTTGCTATTGATTAGCAATATTTGATTTGGAATATATGGTTCCAAAAAAATCTACTGTTGTTGCATTAGCCACCAGCTGTTATTTAGATGATTTCTACCATACCACTGGTCTATAAATAATTCATACACATATTGTATTTAGGAAATTGTTGTGATTGATATGCTGAAGCCGCTATATATGCCTTCCATAAAATTAGAATTATGTTACTGATGAATTTATTAGATTCTTATTTTTCAACGCTATTTAATCGGTGTCGAACAAATCTATAGCCTAAAATATTTGTTGCACATAAACAACTTTTGATGCCATATTTTTCAAAGTGTTTTCCTGTGTCGTGAAATAAAGTGATTTTATCTTTTTTATGGATTAAACTAGATTGTACACGAGTCAAGCCACTATTAATACATTGTAGTGGCTCTCAAATCAAGTACCACTACTTAGAGTATACTTCATATCTACGCTAATCGAGGCAGGGATTAAATATTTAGACTCTTTAGAAGGTACATTTAATTTGAGCTGCAATTGATTCGATGCTAGTGGCTGTTAACAAAACAATGACAACCTCTGTATGAATTGCTATTTCTATCCTAGGTTAATCAACTACCTTTAGTAGTTTTACAAATCCAAACTGATACACACTAGGGCAGTCAGAACTATGTAAGTACGTACATATTATTCCTTTTCTTGCACTTATTACTCTTCCTAAATTTTATTGCTGTTTTTAAATGGTTTAAATTGTATGTATGATGCATCTGTAAGAAGGAAGGTACATAGATGTTACTGCGCAAGAAACCCCGAATTGGGAGTCATGAAGTTCGACGAGACACCGTATAGTTAATAAGTAGATATTTAAAGAATTATTCTCAAAAAGTTTGATTAACCCTAAAAGTATTCATTATAGTGAATTGATGAAAAATTTTTAAGAAAAGTAAAATATATTCTTTATAAATAAAATAACCTTCACTGAAACGAATATCTTTCCTCTGTCACGTAGTTCAATCGTGATTTTTAAACTAATATTCCACGAAAATAAACTATAAATATTATGTATTTACCTTGTTCATCATATGCGCGCACTTCAAAAACTTCCGGAGCTTCTTCTAAAAATATTTCTCTTGTCGTTGTAGTGATCTGTAGAGACTTAATAACGTCTACAACAACTACAGATCTTAAAATTTGTTTGGTATTTACATCTTCGGCTAAAATGTCAGTATTGACTCTAGTTTTCTCTTTGGTTAAAACAGTGACTCTAATCTCGATAGAACAATCTAAATCATACTTATGATCCAATGGTGTTATCTGAATTACATCAAGTCTGTTAGCGCTCCTAAATTAATTAAATAATTTAATAAGTGTCAAATTTTTATACAAAAACATAACCTTACCATCTATAGCAACTGTCATTTGAGCCTTTTATGATAAAATGTGTTGAAAAATCGTCAAAAATTGGTAATAGCACTCTCGCCACATTTAGTTTAGAACATTCTGAACTTAGTATAAGTAGAAATAAACAATATAAAAAACAATTCGCATTATTTCTTGCCATAATTTTGAAAACAACATGAATTTTTAACCGGAATATTTCGTTTCATTTGTTTGACATGTTTGCATTTTGCTACGAGGTTAAAGAAATAGTAACTAACACAGTTGCCAAAACTTCTTTCATCTTCTTCTTCAATTATTTCACGTCGATCTTAACCGTCCCAGGCCACATCGACTTCTTTTCAAACATAAAAACAATTGAATGTCTGACACGTAAATATTAAATTCACAAAAGGATCAACATTTAATTTCTTTATTTTTTATTTAAAATTTAAATACTTTACAATACATAAAAAAACTGCTTTGTATTCTGTGTTATAATCTATTTTAATATTAAATACTTAAACAGTAAAACTAGAGGCAGCTGAAATTCAGAATTAAAATATTATAAAATTATTATTAGCATTAATTACATTTAAAATATCACCGATTTCCGTTGGATTTAATTTCTTCCATTCTTAATTGATTGTTGTGTTTACGAAGGAGTATTTTCCGGTGACGCTATTGACAGTCTTTATTTTATACTGTTTATTGCTTCTTTGTTGTCTTTCATTCAGCATTCAGTTGGATTTTTGTAATTGCTAGTAGGCCTAACACGGTTTGTGCAAAGATTTTTAATCTGTCATGCAACATTAAAAACAATTATATATCCGATTTAAAACGATTATTTATTATTCGCATGAACAAACAGTTAAATATTAGTTAATAACTAAATAAATAAAACTAATAAAATAAATACGCCACCCACACAACAAAATTTGACAATGAACAAAAACAAGAAATGTAAATTCACATTAACTCATTAGCTAACAGAGTACCTGATTATGATTTTTTTTAATCGAAACCGGTCGCAGAATATAAAAAGAATAAGGAAGTATAACTTTAATTTTATTTTATTAACTGCTAAATAGTGTTATAATTTAGTTCAACCTCGGAGCCCGCCATATTGCAAACCACAATCGTATGCGGCCATGGACAAACTCCGTCAAAACATTGAATTATATTTCCAATGCTATATGTTTCAAAGCCAATCACAAACGACAATAATTATTTGTACTAAGGATAACCATAAACCCGCATACTTTTATAAATAACAGTGAAATTAGATAAAGTGCGATTTACCATGAATTAATATTAAATGAAAATTTGCTACTGCAGTGTTGAACTGCAACACATACCGTTACAAATGCTTCTATAAAGTAGAAAAAATTACATATCAAGTTTTTGAAACCAATTAGAGAGCTTTAAATTAGATTTAATTGAAGACAAAATAGCAGTGTCTCAAATTTATTTAAAATATTATGTTTTTTAAAATGGTCACTCCTATGATTGAGAAAATTTTAAAACCATCATTTTTGGCAATAAAATAATTTAATCTAACACTAGATTTCATTATTTATTATTATCAGCTTCTTTTTCCATTAGCTTCAGATTTTTCTTCAGGTTCATGAATTTATACTTTGTTTCGTCTTAAATCGTAAAATAACATAACCAATTAAAATAATGCATGTTATTTTTCTTCTCTTGCATTAGCGCTTTGTGCAGGATGTCTTTACATAATAATTAGAAATTTAGAAAGCAATAATATGTTTTTAATAGATAAATAAAATTTGTCTTAACTGAAAACATGCGATAACAATTTCTTACCTGGCATCGCGCGAAATGTAACTCAACCTGGCAGGAACTTTGACATTTAAAATTTTTGTAACGGAATTTAAGTGTGCTGAGGAGAAAAGAATAACGGCGGACAAGTTTTGGAAAACAAAATTTGTTTAGTTATTCAAAGACATTTATCTCATTTTTTGGTGCTTGTTCCCTTAAAATTACAATCAAAAGTATAGTAAAATGAGAGAAATCGTTCATATTCAAGCTGGTCAGTGTGGAAATCAGATTGGAGCTAAGGTAGGTGGTCATGATTTTTCAAGTAGCGCTTTGTGTAACTGTCAAATCATTCTCTATCTAGTTTTGGGAAGTTATATCAGATGAGCATGGGATTGATCCAACAGGAACTTATCATGGTGATTCGGACTTACAATTGGAACGTATAAATGTGTATTATAATGAAGCAACTGGCGGAAAATACGTACCTAGGGCCGTACTAGTGGATTTAGAGCCCGGCACAATGGATTCAGTCAGATCTGGACCATTCGGCCAAATATTTCGACCTGATAATTTTGTATTTGGTCAAAGTGGTGCTGGCAATAATTGGGCGAAAGGTAAATATGTCAGCCTGTATATAATTGCGTAAATATACAGTTTAATTAGGATATAGTAAACAATGATATAGAAAAAGGATATAGTAAAGTATGAAGTGTAGAATCATATCAAAGATGAGATCAAACAGAATGTTTTTCATGTAACTGTTTTAGTAGCACTTTTTGATGTAGCAACCAATTGTATGGTGCGATATTTAATTTGAGAAATTCTGATCCATTTATTTATTCAGTATTTCACAACAGTAAATATAATGCAAACAAAGAATATTGCAATCCAAAATGTATTTTCTTGTAACTAACATTTTGCGGGGGGGGGGGGGGGGAAAATTAAAAAAAAATACAAAAAGGTTCAAGCGCTCCTATGCCAATTTGCGTTAAAATCTCCAATGATTGATAGTATAAAAAGTTAACCAAAAATTTTGTACCTAGATGTAGAACGTATACTTTTATAACTTTATACTCATTGTAGTTTTTATTAAAAAAAAACGCCGTTTGAAAAGCAGCTTTAAATTTTGGAGGCTTTAAGAGTACAAATCAAATACTTAATAAAATATGTGAATAATTAGTTTTCCATTGTACTACGTGACTTTTCAAGTCTATGGTGCCAGTGAATGCCAACAATACCAACGAAACAAATATGTTTGGTTTCCTGGAACGCTGGCGCTTTCCGCCAGCACTATTTGGGATCTCTTTTTCAAATATACGTCTTATAATTGCTTTAAATTCTTGAGGATCTGACCTCCCGTCGTTTACTTACTGAACCAATCTCGTACCCACTTTGTTTCCCTTTCACAATGAAACGAATAACGTCTAACTGTCATATGGCGGACGTGTAAATAGCTACTGTTCCATCCTCAATGCCAGTGCTGGAAATGCCTCCTCCATGGCATTGTATTGGAAACGTAACAGGCAACTAAGTGGAAACGTGTAAAGGAGCTTTAACGGAGCAAATCTAAAACTAGTCATTAGTCATAATTCGGTATAAGATGTTCTTACTTTTTAATAAATTTATCTACTTTGTATTATTTCAAAGAATGAAACATGTTATTCCATAATATAAAATTAAGTCCATTACTATATTCAAAAGTTAAATACCTATATAATATAAAAAATACTAAAATAGTAATATAAATAACTAAATGTTACATAATTTAAGTACAACATAGTTATGTTGCTTATTTTTATTCATTTATTAATAAATTTGTTTTCGCTTCTTGTCCTTAGTTTTCTCTTTAGATTTATAAAATTAAAAATTGTGGTTTGCCCGTAGTATTGTTTATAATTGTAGGCCATTACACCGAAGGAGCTGAGTTGGTCGATTCAGTATTAGACGTGGTGCGTAAAGAAGCTGAAGGTTGCGACTGTATGCAGGGATTTCAGCTTACTCACTCGTTGGGAGGTGGCACCGGGTCCGGATTGGGCACACTATTAATATCCAAAATTAGAGAAGAATATCCGGATAGAATTATGAATACTTTTTCAGTAGTGCCATCACCAAAAGGTATTTGAGTTTAAATAATTAAATACATGTATTACTTGTGACTTGGTGATCAAACAGGTTACAATTTCTGCGTCCAGTTATTATATCTGTCCATAACTCCTCGAAATTCAAAATATCCCGGCCTGTATCCAAGTTGATACTAGGTGGCGTCAAGCAGCCTTTGGAAATTGAAGACTGTGAACGTTGAAAACTGTAGTACAGTTAATAATAAGCTTTTTATGAACGAAGAATTTCTTTTGTGTAATTTGGCTACAGGTCTGGCCCAATATCAGTCTCATCTACAAATAAATGAAAATTTATTTTTTATTGAAACAGTATCTGATACAGTAGTCGAACCATACAATGCAACCTTATCCGTCCATCAATTGGTCGAAAACACGGATGAGACTTATTGTATCGACAATGAAGCTTTATACGATATCTGTTTTCGAACTTTAAAACTAACAACACCAACATACGGCGATTTGAATCACTTGGTTTCGGCTACAATGTCCGGCGTAACGACGTGTTTGCGTTTCCCGGGTCAACTCAATTCAGATCTAAGAAAATTGGCTGTGAATATGGTTCCATTCCCACGACTACATTTCTTTATGCCCGGCTTTGCACCTTTGACTTCGAGAGGTAGCCAGCAGTATAGGGCACTTACTGTACCTGAACTAGTATTACAAATGTTCGATGCGAAAAATATGATGGCCGCCTGCGATCCGAGACACGGACGTTATTTGACTGTTGCGGCCATATTTAGAGGGCGTATGTCAATGAAGGAGGTTAGTGGTGCAATAATTTTTTTAAATTTATATAATAAATAGTTATTTTACATTTTAATTAGAAATTAAAATGCTTAATTTGAAGCTATATTACGACATCCCATTTTATCTTTCATATCATATATATCTAGAATTCATGTTTTAGACTTTTTCTTTGAATTTCACCTTAGTAAGTCAGTCGTATTCAAATCACTGCAATCCGTTTATATGTAATCCAAAGGGGGTTAATAAGGGACAATTTTCCGCGAAAAGAAATTTCAAGAAAAAGTTTTTCTTGTTCAAAAAGATGGCCTTTTTTATAACACTAAAGTCCATCTATTTCATTGTTTGTATGTACAGAACGTACGAAAAATGATTGCTTCGGATTCGCAGGTTAAGTTCGTGCATTCGGAAACGGCCGACAACTAAACAATAGTCAAATGCTTTACCAGTGGCGTCGTATAATTCGATTTGTATGATGAAATAAAAAGCACTAAATGTTTTTGACTTTTATTGCTCTACTTGTATAAACATTTAAGCACTAAATATTTATATAAGTAGAGCAATAAAAGGACTATTTAGACATAATATTTTATGGAGACTTCTGGGGTACTTCTGACGCAGTTTAGCCTTGGGAAAATCTCATCCTGAGAGCGTATGTACGTACGAATTTGTGTATGTTCAAAGAGCGCACCGAAACTATTGGGAGTAATCGGAATGAAATTTGGTTGGCAATTGCATACGATTTTTTCGCCGGTTCCCTATTTCTTAACCAGCAATTCAGTTGTTAAACGATAAATTTGTAGTCCGGAAAGAAGAAGGCAATTTGCTGTCAAAACGTGCCAGAGGTGTAAAAAACGCAAGTATACACCTACAACACCCATGAATGTGTTTTATTTTTCGATTATACTTTTTTATCGAAAAATGTTTTAAAATAAAGTATTTACGATTAATAAGTTTTCATGTAATATTATTCAATTTTCTTAATACTGACTAAAATTATGACAAACCACACAAATTTTTAATAACCGACACTGGAGAAAAACATTCACTGAAAATATATTTATGGTAAATAATGACAACGGAAAATATCATACAAATTTCATTTAAAGGTTCGTAAATGTAATTAATAAATTTAACGAGATATGTTAAAAAGAAGTTGCAAATGACGATACGTTGTGGTAAAGTACTCTGTTACTAAATATATTAGATTAAAGTTTCCCAACCTTTTTTGCGTCGAGCCTCCCTGGGTTATAATTATATATTTTCAAGCCCCCTCCCCCCTCCCGTAACCTAACCTTCGATCGTAAGTACGTCGCGGGAGAAGGCGAATCGCGGGTGGGGCGGTGCAAGCTTAGACCTGTTTGGATATGTCGGGAGCAATGATCGTGGGTGAAGTAGTGAATTTAAGATCTTACTATGTCTCTCAAGAGAGGCGTGCCCCACTGGCCTGTGTTTAGATATTCCTGGTGGGAAAGAAGTTTGTAAGCAGAACTTTATTTATATTTTAAAACCTGGTCATACTTTGATATTCAAGGAAAATTAGAAAGCTACTCATTTACGGCAAGAGATAATTTTTTTGTTGCAATGAAGCAATGCTTACATCTAATGGAACAGTATCATCTCAAAACTGCCGTTGAGAAAGGAATACGTATTTATTTGTTATACTACATACAAATATTGGTATATGCAAGACGAAAATAAACAACTTAATTTAATAATAATAATCATTTTATTGGACTGTTTTTTTCTTAATTAAATGAATTAACATTAAGTAGATTCATTTACCCGGGTTTAGTGCTTTGTATTCTTTATTTATTTAGTTTTTAAATTTTTATACGTAAGGTTGATGAACAAATGTTGAATATCCAAAACAAGAATAGCAGTTATTTCGTTGAATGGATCCCGAATAATGTAAAGACTGCTGTATGCGATATTCCTCCAAGGGGTTTAAAAATGTCATCAACTTTCATCGGAAATTCGACTTGTATTCAGGAACTGTTCAAACGCATTTCGGAGCAATTTACAGCTATGTTTAGAAGAAAAGCTTTCTTGCATTGGTAAGCAACATATTTAATGACGAAATCAATCAATTTTTTCTGATTTCCAATGAAATCAACCTAACATAGTTATTATGTTCTAATGTTTTATGGTCATATATTTAAACAATTCAACGAGTTTTTATGATTTACATAGTGATAGACGAATTCAATTAAATGTAGTTAGTACTGCATTTCCATTCTTCATTACATTGTTGAAATTTGAATACGATGTCAATATAAAATCATGAAAATTGTAAATAATATTATAGATGATGTGTAGGAATAGGTTACTAGGTAATGCACGGGTATAACGATGAGGTGGATCTCAATAATTAGTAAATAGACCAGTGGTTCTTAACCTTTTATTAGTCGCGGCCCCCTTAAAATCCTAAATTATTTTCGCGGCCAGTACCCTCACCCCCCACCATTAGATAACATACTCGTAATTACTCGTACAAAAAACTCTCAAATATACCAATAATTCATAAATAAGTCAAAGCAGAACTTAA
>WYDF02103727.1:0-10560 GCA_009867245.2 Adranes taylori
TATGAAATGGATAACGAACACAGTGCTCTTAGCTTCGGCAATGGTTGTATGCGCTACAGATCCAAGTCTTGAAGAGGACGAAATCCGCGGCAGATCGTTTATGGATATTTACAATAAAGCCCTATTAAACAGTTCACATGTTATAGCTATAGCTAGTTGGAATTATGATAGCAATTTGACCGAACACAATAATAATATATTGGTAAATCAATTAAATATTAAATCCATTCATAAGTAATCTAGAGATCTTTTCAGAGCAGCACGCTTGGCTTTCAGTGAAATTGTCTAAGTTAGGACAGGGAGATATTATACAAATATTTTATTTTTTTAGTGGTGATTATTTTTCTTTAGTTCATGTAGACATATTACTATTTTTAAAATAAGAAATATGCTAAATTCTAGCTATGCATATTTTAAGTAAGCTATACGATATTGCAAACAATATGAAAACAATTAAAAAGCAATGACGCTTGGTGCGTGATGCTTCTAGGTCAAGTGCGACGACTTTAATAAGTATGTATCATAATTTGTTATTCGTGCATTCATAGATTACATAAAGTAAACATATAGGTGTGTACTAACAAAGACACACTATACACATATCACTTATTTAGGTAGAAACGACGTATATTTTATTATTTAGTTTATTAATATTTTTAAGAATTAATATTTCCGTTCATATCATACGCTATGTAGACGCAACCTTAGAATCATCTGATATATGGTATATAATACGGTTATATTATGTATTACTTGATGACGCTTTATTTCCGCAACACAGAACCAGTTGAAGTAGTCGTCTTTCTGTTTTCTCGCTTTATTGAGGAGCTTCACGCTTGTGTTATAATATATTATACGTTTTACTTATTATCGGACATTTATATTTCATTTGAATTATCATTGTTACGTCTTAAATTATTAAATATATTGCTTTATCAGAATTCGAGTGCCCTTTTTCCTTCGTAGAATTTAGCATTCTGCTTCAAATATATAAAGAGTGATTATTTGTTAATAAATTTGAGATTTATTAGTTAGGACAGTGCGTTTCACTCAACCACGTTGATCAAGCGACAGCTCCACCGTAGCTACACTATCCTCTAGCTACAAAAACCGCTAAAGAATAAGTTTATTAATAAGCACCCTTTTGTACAGAAATGGTCAAGCTTACTTAATTCAAAGCCAACTGTGCTGCATATGTTCAGAGAAAGATAAATAACCTACTAAAGAAAATAGTAGTATATTTATTAATTCGGAGGGATTCTAACTCAATTTTCTTAATCAAATCCCTCTAAATTAAACAATGAAATGAATGTTTAATTTCATGAAAATCAATATGAAAATTAATCTTTTAGGCCCGAGGCAATACAGCAATGACCCAGTGTTGCAGGGGCAATATAGCTCATATTCGATGCGTAACATTTGAGTGGTTTACTTGAACTCTATCGCTAAATCTTAATTAATTATTCTGTATACAAATGCTAACAAGCACATAATTTAATTATGCGCATCGATAGGACACTTATTTATAAAGCGATATAATTGGTGGATAAATTGGTTTAAACAAAAATTCTTATACCACTGGTGCATGGGCGTAGCTATAAAATTCCAATGAAAGGGGTTTAATAAACTTCGTTACGTAAAGTTTTGCTCCGAACGTAGCTTTTAAGTCACCTCAAAATTCAAAACGTCCATTCGAGAGTCGCTGTTGAAACTGCAGAATTGCAGAAATTTCCAGCATTGTTTGTATATTTAGGTAAAAGTCCGCATCATATGCGTCAATAGTTTCAAGAGCAGTAGATGATTTTTCAGGTGATTCTATCCACCTTTTGTATCACAGCTCATACTTAGAGGCAGGTGACAAAAGAGTTTTGATTATTAGAACTCAATTATAGCGCTCCTAGTTTCTTTTTTGGATTCGTTCGCTATGTTTTTTGTCCGAAATCAAAAGCTGAATGTCAGCTATGACATCTTTATGAGTCTCGAAGCGTGTTTCGAGTTAAATGATCGACAAAAGGAAAGAAAAGATTTCTACGGTCGTGTTCTTTGGTTGAGTTTACCTGGACATTTTGTCTGTGTTATTTGAAAACTTTGCGTGAATCGTGAAAAAATAACGAGAGAGAAGAAAAGATAATAGCTAACAAAGAAGATCCCTAAAGCTTTGCGGTTCAAGCACGAATTTGTGACATTTCATTGAGACATGTTTAATAAATTTTTCCAAAACATTTTTCCAGTTTGTGAATGATTTTGTAATCAGAAAGTGCAGTGCTTCGTCTCTTATTTTTGTTGTTTATTATTTCGGAAACTACATATTGACGTTTAGGAGTTTCAAATTGATTTAGAAAACCAAGTAAGGGTAGATGCAATTTTGGCATTGATGGTAAGCCTTCTTCAGTACCCTCTGCGTTCACATAACTCCATCGCATTAGCTTGTGAGACCAACGCTTAACTACGTGACACCATCTGGCTTAATAAATCAATTTGAATATCGTTTTTGTTTATTTTTTAGCTTAAAGTCGAAACCGACGTTAACAAGTCTCAAAAAAAGTTTTGGAAACAATTGAAAAAGTTTCGATGGCAGGAATTCAAAGATGTCGATTTGAAAAGAAAATTTTTATTATTGTCCATTATTAATGACCAAGCATTAGAAGAAAATGATTATAAAAAGTTATCTAAACTTATTTCTGATATGACCAATATTTATAGTACATCAAAACTGTGTAAATTCAAAGAACCAAAGAATTGCAATATAAGTTTAGAACCAGGTAATTAAATATTTCATTTTATATTGATATTAAAGAGTTTCTTTTGTCTATAAGATAGGAAGTCATGTAATCTAATTCACGGTTCCGTAGATATAGCTTGTAAATAATCTTAGAACGGGTTAGCTATGAAAGCAGTTATATAATGTAGAGCTGAGAATTTAATTTAAGTAATGAATTTCACAGAAATTTAGATTTATAGAAATTTATAGCTTCACAAAATAGCAGGATACATGATGTAGGGGCATTCTATAATAATATTGAAATAGCTACAATCGCTTACTTTGAAGTAACCTCGAAATTTCGATTTAGATTCTTAATTTAAACCAAGCACCTTCCAAATTAGACTATTTGTTATCTATTACCCTACTGTTTATATGATCGATCTAACTTAAATAAACAATATGTAGTAAAACACTGCCAAATGTGACTAATACTAAAAGAATTACTATCTAAAAAGTAAAAATTTCGTGGACGTGATCGCCACCCCACCTTTCATATACTGGAAGTCCTACGGTTTGTTATATCTTGCATAATATAAAAGTTGAACCTTTTAGTTTCACTATCACCTTCTAAGTAGTCTATTAAATTCAATTAGCACAATAGTGTTTAGGGTAAACTAAGCAACTTTAGTCTAACCCATGAATCTCCCGCCTACCCATGAATCTCCCGGTCACCATATATGCCCACGATCCCTTTGCCGCTGTCTACGGCCGCTCTTGACTCACATTTTCCCTGTATTTGCCTTCAACGCGAACAGTTGCGCTGTCCAGTTTGGCACGGCCTACGATCCCTCTTGACTCTCTTTTCGGTTAATTTCTAAAAGAGCACTCTGGCGTGAGAAGCACGCCAGACTGCCTTGGTCTTATGAATTTGTTCGGTTTGGCGCGGCTTAAGATTTTGACTTAATTTTTCCATACTACCGCTTTTGAGTCGCTCTTTCTTCGTGATCGCTCTGCATAAAATTGAAATCCCCGGGTCTTACATTTGTTCCCCAAGTTTTATTTTTTTTACTTTCATAGGAACCGAGATATTTAATGTAGTACAATAGCCAATCTCAAGTAAATCGATCGCAAAATTGACAAAACAAAAAACACCGTGTATATATCTCAGTTCGTAATTTTACAAAAAAATGTTTGAAATAAAATTAAGCGAGCTTTTGGTCACCTATAGAATACAGTTTTTGAAGTGTCTTATCTTTTATACTTCCTGAAATATATCAGAGAGTTTGTCAAATTTTAAATGTGGCAACATCGCGCTCTACATCACTTGCGGGGATGGCATTACTTTCATTCGACGCATAATACAATATACTATATGCGAGCGAAATTTTGCTTTACTAGTTTTAAAACTGAATTTCTCAATAAAATAATCAGTTCGAACCCCGCCAAAAATTATAATGTGTATCCGCCACTGATAACAACATTTATTCAATTGCGAAACAGTTTATATGTCTCAAACTGCGTAGAATAATTTTTCCTGAGCTATCACGTATGCTTACATGTATATAATATGATTGTTGAATGTGTTTCCATGGCAACAAGTTGCAAAATTTGATGTTATTAAGGGTCATATCTTTGAAATTACAACAGCTAGACCCATCATTTGTGGTATCATTGTAAAGCAAATCGG
Source organism: Adranes taylori (assembly GCA_009867245.2). NCBI lineage: Eukaryota > Metazoa > Arthropoda > Insecta > Coleoptera > Staphylinidae > Adranes > Adranes taylori. The sequence goes on from WYDF02103727.1 coordinate 4,392, forward strand.
AAGGGCTACCAAAATATAAGAAAATATACAGGATGTTTCTAAAAAGTTTATGAAAAAAAATTTTTTCCTCAAAATCGGTCAAGTGTATTAATTGCCTGCACCTGCAAAATTGAGGCTAAAATTAGCAAAACAAAAATTCCCTGTATATATGTTAAATTGTGATTTTGGGAAAATGTTTCAAACAAAATCGGCGGGCTTATATATAACCTGTACAATAAAGTTTATTCCAATGTCCCATCTTTTATAGTTCCTGAGATATTTCAAAAAGTTTGTTAAGCTTCAAACGTGGCAACACCGCTTACTATACAACTTGGCAACATGGGACTTTTTTCATTCGACGCAGAAATTTCTGAACAAAAAAAGGCTCCTGTCCGCCATATTGGATTTATAAAACAATGTTAAAACCATTCTGCGGGCTCATTGAAAAGAAATTATACTCTGTATACCTTCAGGTTGCGGTTCAAGAAAACTCATGGGATATGTTTCAGCTGCCACGTATGGCTAAAACACAGAAGATATATGATTTAATACTACGTATAATATATATGAAACCTACACAGAATTATGCGATATAATACAAGTGTCGCCTCTATATCAGAGGTTTCGTACTAAACGTATTTTATTATAAAAGAATGCACCTTGAGTTTATGGTGTTTAGTTTATAAATGGTTTTTGTATGTATTTTCGAAGTCCCAAAATATTACGAGGCCCTGGGGAATGCCCCCTCTTGCCCTATCCCAGTCTGATAGTACCGGGTTATTATTATTCAATATTGTTGCTAAGACAATGTGGAGCTAAAGTACTAGGTATACAAGAATATTTAGTAATTTTATATAAACATGATTTTAGAACTAGTAAATATCTTCAGCAATTCAAGAGATCCTGAAGAGTTAAAATATTATTGGATCGAATGGCGGAAAGCTTTAGATCCAGCTAAGATTAAGCCAATGTATGCACAATATGTTGACTTGAAAAATATAGCTGCCAAATTGAACAATGTCAGCGATACTACAGAATTATGGTTATATGTAAGTATAATATTAAATATTAATTTTTGTATCAGTTTTATTAGTTTAAAACGGATGTTTGAACAAGTCAGTTGCAAAAATTTGTATGTAAAACTTTATTGATATGAATTTTTGGGAAATTGTGTTAAATGGTGCACATTTTATTTCTCTCTCTCATATTTTTCTTTATATTTTATTTGAATGTAAATTACTTGTAATCTACCATGCTACCATGCACCATGTACATTACTATTGATAAGAATTATATTTTTAATATTTTATGTAATACAATGCCATGGAATGGCATAAATGAGAGTCTAAATTAATACAATGTTTGTCCGGAAAATATTAATGACTCGAGAAAAATAATTATTGATCAGAGCGGTACAAGTCATTAAAAGGATTTAACATAGTGCCCTCCTGCGTCGATACATCGCCGCCAGCAAGATTTCCAGGCATCGAAAGCATTACGGTAGTCCTTCTCCGGAATGTCCTTTAGAGCCTTGATGCAAGCTTCTTTGATGCTGTCAACCTTCCCTAAATGTTGATCTTTCATGAGAGTTTTCGAGCGCGGAAAACTCCTGAGCGTGCGCTCATTCTATAACATTTCCATCCCCAACCTCCAGAGCGCACTGCGACGTATAGTCGCTTCTCGATAACATCATTGATATTACTATCCAGGCAAACCCTATAAAATACAACATTTTACAAATACAAATTTCTACTTGAAACATAATGAAAACATATACTATTTGAAAGATACAAAAGTTTCATTCTTTGGATATTTTCTTCTAATTAATATATTTTATCCATTATATATTGTAAAAAGTATCAAAACATTAAATTATAGGTGAGTTTTCTTATCCACCGTCTTTCATTTAAAAAGTTAATCGCAAACGTATTCAGGTGGTGTTTGATTACCAGCTGAAAAATAACTGGTACACCAAACGTTCATACTTTTTCAGATATCTCCGAACTGCTTGTTTTATTCAATTTCAATCTGTTCAAATTAAGGCCAACATTGTGTAGTCTCGCTTCATCTACATTCCTGGATTTTTCTTTTTAACATATCAATAGTGGTCTGATTAATTTGTCTTTTAAGTTATCTTTTAAGTTAACTCTTTTTTCTCTATCAATTTTGCGTCGTCGTGTAAAGATAAATAGTTTTGTTGAATTTATTTCGATGAGAGATGGGTTGTTTTCTAGGTTACTGATTAGAATGCTAGTATTATTGATTATTGCATAATACTCATCAAGGCTAAATATGTAGTATTTTAATACATCCGAAAATAGCGACTAGATACCAAATTTGAATTCCCAATGACGGAAATGGTCATATTGACTTCGGTAATGTATCGTAAAGAAAAATTGGTTAGACAATGGCAGATAATTCCAAACATCATGTGGTTCTTATTTTAACTACTACACGGATCACAGAACAAGACAACTTTAATTTTTCTATTTAAATTGCTATTGAGCAGATGATGATGAATTTAAAATTAGCGAATTCTAAATCGTCGTAATGTATTATATGTCTGTGAATATTAGTCCCATATAACTAGTGATTAGTTTTGCGTCAAAATGTGGGCGTGCATATTGGTTCTTGGAAATCGAGGACACAAATGCCCCTCAGTAATCCGTAATAAATAACAATACAACTTGCATTTTCGTCAGGCACTTTAAAAAGTTGCTTATGAATTTAGCTTATGAATTTCATTATTCTTTATATAATAACAATTATAGTACAAAAAACCTTAATTGGCATAAACAATACAATTACTATTATGGAAATGAAACTTGGGTGTATGTAACAATACAATTACTATTTAATGAAAGTAAAAATGTAATTTGATCTAAGCAGGAACCAAATGTAAAGAAAGGTAAAGTTAATAATAGAAAGGACAACGCCCTCGTTAATTGACGCGAAGTGAATTACAAATCAGCTGACTGACACATATGTCAGCAGTATCAAGCCGTATATGCGCGCGTAATTCTAAACTGTTAATACGGTTTAAAAGACATTTAAACAATTATAATACAATTTCTGTTCTATCTTGTATAAAACTTGAGACAAAAACAATAATAAGTTCTCACAAATCCACCGCTATCAAGAAAATAAATACTTGAGACTCAGGTTTTCAAAATAAACTAATTATTGTTTCATTTTGTACATATTGTTTTTACTGCTAAGAGTTACAACTCAATTTTTGTCTAATCAGTAATGTGGCGAACGCCATTGTCCAAATTAGCAATAAGTTGTTTATAAAATGATACACTGACACGAAGAATTTTTTATAAGCGAACATATCGCGAATTGTGTATAACCGTTAAGTTCATTTTTACTTATCGCTGCAGACATCCTACGAAAACATATTTTAGCAGCTTTATATTTGTTTTCCTCACAACTTTATATTTGCCACTTTATATAATTTAGCAACTTTATATTTGTTTTGTTTTCCAGGAATTTTTTGATGAAAATATTCGAAACGTTTTTAAAGAATTGTGGAATCAAGCCAAACCGTTATATCAACAAATACACGCATATGTGCGATATAAATTAGGAAAAGTTTATGGTACGAATGTAGTGCCAGAAACTGGTCCCATTCCCGCCCATCTGCTAGGCAATATGTGGGCACAAGCATGGGGTGGTATCTATGATATTACGAAACCATTTCCGGATGTTAAAGAAACTAGCGTCACGGCTGAGCTATTGCGTCAGGTAAAAATGTTTTAAATTTTTTTTTTGTGGAAGGAGATTATTTAATTATAAATGTAACATAAACAAATGATTTGATATTTAAAACATAAAACAAAGCAAGCAAAAATTACGTAAATGTTTATGTAAACAAGAAGTAGGCATACATTACAAATATAATAAATAATAATTTCAACATTTTTTAGTATGAACATGATTTATGAAAATTCACGCATTTGCAGGCGATGAAAGGCTTGCCTATTTCTGTTGCCAACCTATATATTTGAAAATATAAAACATTCAGTATTTTCCTCTATCTTGTGTTAGAAGTATTATTTTGTAAATGGTAAATTTGTTATAGGTTTAGAACAACATGCCAAATCGTGCATGTATTACGAGGTTAATGCTAATTATAGAACTATAATTTAATAAATTTAATAAACTTGATATAATTTTGTCACAGCATATTTGTCATGGTTAATTTTTAAGAGACAGTATAGCGTGGTGATTTTTACTAGGAAAATAAGTTCCATTTTACTGCATTAACCCACCCAGTTATAAAAAGGGATCGAAATGTATAAAGAATTTATTTATTTTCATATATTTTTACGAGGTAGATTTGTAATCCAAAATTCATTTATTTACGGTAAATTAATAAATTTTATCGAATAACTTTTTTAAAAACAATAGAAGATTTATTTAATACAATTCAATTTCGACATTTCGGCAATCATATGTTTTATTTAAAATTAAAAGTTGTTTCAAAAATGAATAGAATGTTTTTCTATTTCGTTCGCACATGAGGTAAATAAAATTTACCGATGTTTAATATGCGCTAAAGAACGAACCAAAACCTTGATGCTATTTCCAAATAAAATAGGTATTTCGATTTAATAACGAAAATAAAAAACATAGCAAAATAAGTGTTCTAATACTTTGGGGCATTTATTATCATTCATTACGGTTTTTGGATTGTACGAAAGTAAGAGCAATTTTAAATTGGGGTATAGAGTATAAACGAATAAAAAGAAATTGGTTTTTGGAATCAACATAAAGGACACAGATACCAATAAATTTATTAAGTTTTAAGAATTTTTAATTAATTGAAATTATTATCAATACTTACAACATGAAGTAAAAGCGCCCAATTTTACTTTGTGAGTATATTTTAGATTCACCAATTGTAGCGTAACGTACTCGCTTGGCTGCGAATGGGGAATTGTTAACAAAATCCTTCAAAACTTAGGATGGACAAATGAAATAAAAAGAAATTGAGGAAAAGATTCATTATTTTAATTTAAAATGAATTCAATAAAGGATCGGATAATTTAATTTCAAACTTATTTTGATCTGAGGTTTAAAAATTAGATTTAAAAGTTATTCTCTAAAAACTCTTCGTATATTTTCTTTGATAATTGCGATTTTTGAACCTCGATAAAGTTAAATGTTCAATTAAATGTTAGATAAAAAAAATTGATAAAATTAGACTTACAATAAAAAACTTATCATCATGGCTACCACTCCAAATATAATAATTTTAAAGACTTAAAAATTCTCATAACTTAATAAATTTATTTGTACCTTCATCTTTATGCTAATTCTTTTATTCGTTCATAGTCTGCCCCAATTTAAAATTGCTCTTACTTTCGCAAAACGCAAAACCGTGATGAATGATCATAAATGCCCCAGTCTTATGATAATTATTTTGCAATGTTTCTTTTGCTATGTTTCTTGCTTTTTTGCTATGTTTTGTATTCTCGTTATTAAATCAAAATACATTTTTTATTTGGACGTAGCATCAAAGTATTGTAGATTGTTTTGGTACGTTTTTTAGCGTATGTTAAATATCAGTAAATTTTATTTACCTCGTGCGCTAACGAAATAGAAAAACATTCTACATTCTTAAGAAAAATTATTTTAAACTAAATAAATGATTGCCAAAATGTCAAATTTGAATTTTATTTAATAAATCTTCTATTTTCCTTAAGAAAAAAATGTCGATTAAATATATTAATTTTTCCCTGAACAAATGAATCGGATCTAAATCTAAAGTAAAATTTAAATCGAAATTAAATCGCGTGAGCGTAACACATCAAATAATAAAACAATATCATTTGCATGTAATATATTTATGGAAATAATAACACAGACATATTTTCGGTTGTATCATGTTTTTCAAGCTTTGATGATGGATTCCTATGTATGTTTGTGCGCTGAATCCAGAAATAACCTTAGTTTCTTTCCATCACGTCAGAATTTTTTACAAATTGCAATTTGTCAAAATATGTTATATATAGCAAAAAAAGCACGAATATAAGTTGTACTGGCAGATTTAAATACATAGGGAATGCTGCCACCCGTCTATTTATGACGAAAACGAATCGTTGAAATCATGAACCGACAGATGGCAGCACTTTCGTCATTAAACGTGTTGTACATCTCGGCTGGCTGTGAATGTTGACGCAAC
>WYDF02103738.1:0-10560 GCA_009867245.2 Adranes taylori
GATAAAGTGTAGATGGCTACCTTTAATGTTTTGCGCGCAATCGTCCTCTTTCAAAAATTGCCTTGCGCGCAATTGACTAGTTTTACCTTTACATATTACTAACCTTTGCGCGCAATTGGCCCATGTCCATAGTAAGTTGGTGTCAATTATTGAAAATTCAAGACAACTAAGAACTTATGTAATTTCATATCCGCTATCGCGCTCTAAAATCTCATAGATAAAAGTAGTAACCCTCATTCTTTTAGAGACTAAGAATTGAAGGTTTACCTGTAGGGTATCATGCTAACAAGAATGTATGGATGACGTCCGCAACTTTTTTAAATTGGCTTACGACTTGGGATTTAAAATTGCAGCATAATTAAAGAAAAAGTTTACGGATTGTTGACAGTTGTGTGGCACACCCATTTATCCTCCTAACACCACATCTAATGGATATGGGAATAATAAAAAAATTTAATGCATTGTACCAAGGAAAATTGGTTAATTACATACTGAAATCCATTGATGAATGTACCTACGACAACAGCAAAAGAAATTAATATTTTACAAGCAATACAGTTTGTAGCTGACAGTTGGCAAGCTCTAAAAATCAGCACAATACAAAACTGTTTTGGTTATTGCGGTTTAAAATCTACAGAGATTCCAGCACAACAGCGACAAGGAATATGAAATTATACAAGTTCTTAGTTATCCTGAATTTTCAACAATGGACACCATTACAATGTATACAAGAATGGAGATTGAGAGGACCCAATTGTCAAAGGCATTAGATCAAAAAATCAAAAACTGGAAGTACAAAACAGTGACGATGAAGATGCTCTTGTAACTGAAAAATGTGTTTATAGATTACAACATTAATTTATGCATATTAAAATGATGGGAGTCCTAGGTCAGCAATAAATATCTGCGCTGATTTTGTACTTCTACAATCTTGCAATAACAAAAAGCAAACCACTTTTGACAAATTCTTCCAGAATACATAATTTAATTTAATTTTGAGCAATACAGTTTTTATTTTTTATATACCATATATGTACGGAGTACATATAGGTATATGAACAATTTTTTCATATGAATGCATACGCATAGTTTTATGAATTGTTTCATTTTGTATAATTTTTAAAATACATATTTTCTTTATTTTTGTTGAACTTCGTACAATTGAGCCAGTCGCATATTCAGCTTCTTCGCCATATATTAGAACTTTTAGTTTAAAACTCGCAGTATAATAGTGTCGCTTACTAATATTTTACTTATCAGAATTGAAACAACAAAATAAAAATATTCGTGGACGTGATCGCCACCCTATCTTTGATATACTAGAAGTCTTAGTTGTTATATCTTGCATAAAACAAAAGTTTAAACTTTCAGTTTCGATTGTCACATTTTAAGTCGTGTATTAAACACATCTAGCACAATAGTGTTTAGGGTAAACTAAACAACATTAGCCTAACCTATAAACCGCCTACCCATGAATCCCCCTGTCCCCATATTTGCGTACCGCTTTTGACTCACATTTTCCACGTATTTGCAGACGGCGCGGACAGTTGCGCTGTCCGGTTTGGCATGGCCTACGATCCTTCTTGACTCTCTTTTCGACTAATATCTAAAAGAGCAACCTGGTGAGCAGTCTAGTGGACAGTCTCAAATAACATTGAACGAGGTTTTGCTAGCTTATATAATAAAGTTTATTCAGGTGACCTTCCTATCTTTTATAGTGTCTGAAATATATCAGAAAGTTTGTAAATGTGGCAAAGTCACGCTCTATACCACTTGCGGGGATTGCACTTCTTTCATTCGACTCATAATACAATATACTAGATGCGAGCGAAATTTCAATCTTCTAATTTTAAAAACTGAATTTGTCAATAAAATAATCATTTGGACCCCTCCCAAAATTATAATGTGCACCCGCCACTGGCAACAACATATATTCAATTGCAAAAGCAGTTTATATGTCTCATGCAACGTAAAATAATTCTTCCTGTAACTTTGCATATATGAGCTATTATGTAGGCCTATTATGTGTGACTGTTGAACGTCGGTTGCCAAGTTGCGAATTTTTAAGCTATTAAGGGTCACATCTTTGAAACAATAAGAGTTAGACTCATCATATGCGGTATCATTTTAAATAGGATTGCAAGAGCTACCAAAATGTAAAAAATATATAGCGTGTTACTAAAAAGTTTTTGAAAAAAAAATTATTGCTCAAAATTGGTTAAGTATATTCAATTGTTCATACTGGCACAATTGAGGTACGTGTGACTTACATAAGTTCCCAAACTTCCATTTTTCCAACTTTCATAGGAACCAAGGAATTTAGGAACCGAGAGTTACATGCGTATGTGAATGTCTGTCTGAATGTGTGTTTGTGTGGATATGCATGTGTGTATGCATGTATGTAGGGTTGTTTTTCTACGGAAACAAAATTCATTTCTTTACTAAAAATGGCGGCATAAAAATTGTCGTTCTTCTACGTGTCGTAGACAAAAGACAAATCAATAAAAATAGGGAACATATATCTGTGGTATCAACGTTTATAGTCTGATTGAAAATTTGGTATAAAATTTATATTTCTTTAAAGCCTCATTAACTCGTGAGGTGGAAATAAAAAATGGCCTGCATAGACCTATAATTCCCCACTCTTAAACCCCCACCCGCCAAAATTGTTGATTGCTCTCATTTTACAATAGGTTTTCACTAGTAGCAAACTATACATAAGCCCCTCAACTTATATGAAATCCCACCTGTCGTAACAGTTTGCGAAATTGTTATTGAAAAGTACAAAATAACAGGCCAAATATATCGTTAGCAAAGATGTTTCATTGAAAAGAAAAACTTTATTGTTTAAACCCCCTCCCATTCCAAACTCCCCGAAATGTACATCAAAATACTCCACTGAAATTTCTCCAAACTTATCTTATCTCTAGAGCTTCTGTGCATGCTTTTATACACAGGGTTTATTTGTGCTATAAGTAAATCATATCAGTCCAGCTAGCGCCTTTGTTTATCAGATAGCGGCATCGCATATAATATTTTAACATTGTCGATTTTTATATGCCGTAGACAAGATAAACCTATAAAAATAGAAATAACTTAGTCTGCAGTCATTAGGTGTTGTTACAGACTCGAGTTTTAGTTATTCCACGGGAGATAGCGCGCTTTATGTAGAAGATTGTTCTGTTGCCAAATACTCATGTACTTCAATATATTATAGTAATTAGTGTTACAATTTAAATAATAAAGAATTTCAGAGATGAAGATGTTATGCAGTAATAAATGTAGTTTAAATATTAGTGTATAAAAGTTTTACGCAATGTAAGAAATTTTAGAGTAAATTATTATAGCGATCCTTCATACTCAGTAAAAAGTTTGCAAACCAAAAGTAGAACATATTTTTTATTTTTCTAATCCCAACCAAGTAATTGAGCATTTTAGGGGTGCCAAATTTTACCTTGAACCCCTTCGCCAATATATTTAGTTGCAACCCTGTTAACTACTTCCACATTTTGTTAAGATATTAAATTTTCGTCACCGTAATCCATTATAATAGCAATATTTGTTATATGTGTAATATAATTTACATACAACATAACATAATTTTACATACTGAACACATTTTAACGAAACGAATGTTGAAGGAACGTGACCTCATAAGAGATAAAAGTATTATAATATTATGATGATGTACACTTAATCATCTGTATACTTATTCAAAAAAAGTTGACTTGTTTTTACCAAAAGTACATTGTAGCTTTGTTTAACTTAGTTTGTTTAACATGATTCTTAAATAAAAGGACTTATAATTATTACGTTAAAAATTAATCTTGAAAGAATATGAACAATTACATTCGGCAACGTATAGTTGTGCATGTCAATATAATGTCATGAGTGTCAGTTTATCCGGTTCGGTCCACATGACACAGCAAAACAGTTTTATTTTATTTAAAATAATTGTATGAGACTATTTCAAAATTAAAACTATTAACTGCAGTGGTAAAAAATGTTTCGCAATCAGTATGATAGTGATGTGACTGTTTGGAGCCCTCAAGGTAGATTACATCAAGTAGAATATGCAATGGAAGCCGTCAAGTTGGGCTCAGCTACAGTTGGATTGAAAAATAAAACTCATGCAGTTATTCTTGCACTTAAAAGGGCATCTTCGGAACTTTCAGCTCATCAAAAAAAAATTATACCTATTGATTTACATATGGGAATTGCAATATCTGGTCTTACAGCAGACGCAAGAATTCTAAGCCGTTTCATGAGAACTGAGTGTTTAAATTATAAATATTCACATGATGCTCCATTACCAGTGAATCGCTTAATTAGCCAATTAGGAAATAAGATGCAGGTATGTACTCAACGATATGATCGTAGACCATTTGGAGTTGGGTTACTCGTAGCTGGATATGATGATCTAGGACCACACATATACCAAACATGTCCTTCCGCTAATTACTTTGATTGTAAAGCTATGTCAATAGGTGCGCGTTCGCAAAGTGCACGTACATATTTAGAAAAGAATTTGGAGAAGTTCCTAGATTGCAACCTAGAGGAACTTATTAAACATGGTTTGAGAGCTTTAAGAGATACATTACCAAATGAAGTAGATTTGAACACTAAGAATGTTTCCGTTGGTTACGTAGGCAAGGGACAAGATTTTAAAAATTTGGAGGAGGATGAAGTAGCTACCTATTTGAGTATGATTCAAGGAGAAGAACGTCGTGGCGGACAAGCTGCTGCGGATGCACCTCGTGAAGAGGCGGGGGACGAACCCAAAGATGCAGCGGCTCCGATGGATACAGAATAGAATGTTTATTTTATATTCATTTAAGTCACTCATTTAAGTGTCTTTTCCTTTCCTTATCTTTAATTTCGTCTAATATGTTGCCGTGGCTACTTTAGAAAATAAAAGATCTGAAGTAGCCACGGCATAAATGGTTGATGTACAATTTTGAAAAAATATTAAGGTATTTTATAAGGTATGTTTACACAATAAATTATATTTAAATATTCTTTGTTTCTTTTTGTATGTAATAGAACTAATTATACATTATAGATTCATTTGAATCTTTGAAAATAGTTCGGCTTTTTTGTATGATTGTGGAATAATATTATTGTTGCTTTCTCTGTAATATGTAAAATTTTGGCTTTTGATTATTAAGCAAATTTTAGAGAAACCAATTTTCAAATTTGTTTTGTAGATCTAAAATAAAGAAATTCTCCATTTTTTATTTTTCCAAAACTTTGTTTATTAGTAAGATACTTAATAAATCTTAAATAAAATGCTGAAATTTTGTTGACTTAGAACAGTACATCTATTGCAATGTTTTCAATAGAACGCGAGGTTGACATGTTCAAAGTTTAAAACACTTGGAGATATCTGTGAAACTACTAATTAAAGCCTCGTTAAAGCTTTTTTCAAATTGAAACTGTTTTACTTTTTAAACTTTCAACATATCTTTTAATCGTTAATTGATGCAAAAAATACTATATTTTTTTTATATAATTCACCTCTTAAATATAGTTATATTATTTCAAAATACTTTGTTTCTATAAGTTAGAAAAATAAAACTTGGGATCATATATAAATAACAGGCATTGAACACAAGAGATGGGTAATTGAATGTACTGACAGTTATGAACATTTAAAAAAAAGAGTGACATTGCTTGATTCGTAATAAGAATTAGATTAAAAATCGGAACTTCCTGGATCTTGATGTACGAACTAGAAAATATTACACTTCTTATACCATTATACTTGATGATGCTTCAAAATAAGCGAAACTGATCATAATATAAAATAAGGAAGTACAGTCAAGATATTTCATTCAAAACTTTTTAATAAAATCGATGCTTATATATATATATATATATATATATGTTGAGAGCTATATTAATTTTAACCCCATCATGAGAGGTCCAACTTCAACCGTATTCTACAAAAGTAACTTGTTGCAAATCAAGGGGAAACAATATTCGTAGTACATTGTCTAAGACAAAATTATATACAAAACCTTTATTAGCATAAAAAACAATACAAAACTTAACTTTTAACATTACTACAAGCAAGTACAAAAATAGAGGACAAAAAACCGAAATACTATTCTCTCAGAAGGAATTTTCCCTTTCCTTCATCTCATTAATGCCCTTTCCCTTCCTTCTCTCCTCAATCATTCTTTCCATTATCCCTTTACCTTTTATTCCGTCTCCCAAACCCACTCTTACAATTCGCACCAAACACCTTTCTTCATCACTTCAATTCATTTCTGTACATGCATTCACCCAATGCTCCCACCTTTCCTCATCTCTTCGACAAATCCTACATATCTTCTCACTCGCATCCATTCAATACTTGTTTCACATTTCCTCACCTCCATATCTAAATCGCGCAACCATTCTTTCTTTTTCATGCTTACATCTGTAGCTAACTTTACCCTTCATGTTCATAGAGTTTTTGTATATAAATACAGTAATGAAATACACACCAATCGAAACATTTCTGTTGCATAACACCACTAAATTCGAAAATTTAAATATTCCTTACATGTAGTTGGTGACCTAATGCACACCTTAGCAATGGCTGGCCATCCAGTACAATGGTATGACCTAGTGCTGATAAAACTAGACCAAGATGACAGGACGGTGGCTACCAGAATGCAAAATGCCCTAAACATCACAACAAAATGGTGTAGAAAAAAGGGCTAATCATTAACCCCAACAAAGTGATTGTTGTACTATTCACGAGGTGGCGGAAACTAAATCTAGGATCCTTGGTCCTAAATGATACAACGGTCACGATGCGTTGGCAGATTTAGTCCTTAGGCCACAAACTGACCTGAAACTCACATTTGCAGAACATACAAGAAAAGACCTCCGTGGTTTCATATACCTGCAAGATTTTCGGTAGAATTAGGGGTCTACAACCAAAAGTGGTATATTGGGCTTATACAGCTTCTGTAAGACCCATTATTGTGTATGGAGCTCCTGTTTGGGGGGCTAAAGTTGAACAGAATGCATAGACTGTACTACAAAAACTACAATGACCTGCATGTCTTAGCATCACTGGGGCAATGTCCCACTGCTGCATTACAAGCACTGACATGATTGCTTCCCATTCACTTATTTGTAAAAAGGGAGACTTTAAATCATGTCACGGCTATCGCTAGAACCACTAGAATGAAACCTGGCAATCTTACTGGACATTTAAAAATCCTCAAAGAGCCTGGGATGCCTCCACTCACCAACTGCATGTGGGATGACATACCACTAAAGTTCAACTTGAACAACCATTTGTACCATACATACCAGAGATATCTGGGAAAATCGACCTTCATACAGCAAAGGTGGGTTGAAATGATATTGAGATGGTTCTAAATTGGATAATGATCGTGCAGACGCTGGAGTGTAAGGGCCTAAGTGTAGACCATTGATCCCACTGGGTGCATATAGATCTACCCTACAGGCTGAAATATTACCCATCGATAACTGTGTTCTAGGAATAATGCAAAAAGGCATGAAAGGAACCAACATCAATATACACACTGATAGTCAACCAGCTCTGTGGCTTCACAGCTGAAATCTGCTGCTCTCAGCTACTGTGGAACTGCCTGACACGCGTGAAAAAACAGAACCATTTAAAGCTATAGTGGATACCAGCACATACGGGATTGAGGGCAATAAAATAGCTGATAAGCTATCCAGGTAAGGGGCAAAGAACAACCTAATAGGCCCCGGCCCTTTCTGTGGTCTAACGAAGAAAACCAGGAAGGAGATATTAAGACAACGAGAATATGAATCCAAAATCAAATTCTGGAACAAACTCCCGGGTCAGAAACATTTCAAGGCTTTTATAGACCTGACATCTAAGGTAAACACCGGAATCTTCAGTCTCAATAAAGAGAAACTATATATACAGACTTGATTACAGGGCATTGCCCTCTAAATTGCCATATGCATAAAATTGGAAAGGTTGAGAACCCAATATGTCGCCTGTGCAATGATAAGGCAGAAACGGCAAAACAAATTTGGTGTCAATGTCCAGCAGCATCGAACTGTAGAATTAGATATTTCGGAGATATGACAGTAAATACCGCCACCATCGGAGAACAGCATCCGAAACAATAGTAAGGTTTATCGAAGAACTGCTGACGATCCTGTCCCCTGCATTAATAATACCTTACATTAAGTGTTAATTACCGACGATTATTTCCAAAGTAAGCTTAGAATGATTTAGACATATTTAGCAGATAAAAATTATTTATGTGCACAAAATAGCTTTTGTCACCAAAACTTATTCTCGTAAATGGAACAAAAACCGGAAAAAATATCGGTTCGGTTCTGGCAAAAACAACGGTTTTTTTCTGTTCTCAGTTCGCATCCCTGGTTGTCCCATATACCTTGTTCTTTCTAATACCTTGTTATTGTAGTTGAATTATATAAAAATAAATTCTACAATTGTAATATCCATAGGTTTTTGAAGCTTGTATAAATAAATTTAAAAAAAAGATTAACTTCTAGAGGGTAAGAAGTTCTGGATTAAGACTAACGCCGGAAGATATAGAACATATAGAGTAGAACTTTGAAACGTTAAATGATGGAATGTGGCTGTGTGTTAAAAGCGTAGGAATATTATAAAAGTATTAGTCGAGATAGGAAAACAAACGAAGCAGACAGTTTTTTTCTCGTCTATCGCGGTCTTGTTATCATCGGTTTTTTATGGGCCAGGTAACTAAAGACAATGTATGTCTTCTTGCATTAATATTGAAATCGAGTTGGAAGCGGATAAGTATGTAACACTTACTTCTAATTTTCTTATAAACATAGATATCTGTGCCCACCTCTTTTAATTTTATGTGCACAGTTCAAATTTACTTATAAGTTTTTGAAAAAAAAGACAATATGATCGAACTAAACTTTATCTTTCATAACAAAAAACTTTAATCTTTTCCAATAAGTTCAGTCTTTTTCGATTCAAATATATTTTCAGCTTCTTTTACATAAGTATCAGCCACTGCAATAATTTGCTCTTCCACATTCCGTATTAGATCTTCAGATAATTCTGTCTTCTTCAAAGTTTTAATATTTTTAGTTTGAACATCTTTTACATGGTCTCTGCATTTTATAAATAGTGCTTTCGCGTTTTTCGCTAAATTTTCACGATGTTCCTTTGTAACTCTGAAATAGGAAGCAATTCAAAATTATATTTTAGATTATATTTTAACATAATAATACTAATTATATATTAAGCTTGTAATAATTGAAGAAACAAGGAGTTGAATGTAGGAGTTATGTGATATTTTAACCAAAACGAAACTTATGTTGTGAATGACGGAGTTAAGAGCATATGTAATATATCCTCTACAGTATTGATCTCGATCTTCTATATTAACCAGATATGAGTAGTACGAAAGGGTTATTTCACAAAAAATTAAAGGATAAAGCTAAAAGTCATAAATTATCTTCATGTAAATACATAATATTGGTACTGAATAATTCAGAAATTGTTGTGTCCTAACAAACATTTTGTACTCTGTACCAAATAAGTCGTAAGATGGATATTATAAAAGATAAAAGGGGAACGTGAATTCAATCAGAAGGGGTGTTTACATCAATAGACCACATAAGATATATGATGATTTAGAATAAGTTAGTAGTAATCATATTAAAAAATTTCCAAGATATGAATCTCATTATTTGGTTCCAAATCTAAATATGTCACATGAACAGACTATATATATTTTGGGGAATGTAATGTACACAAAAACCTAACATTTTTTTGTTACATAATCATCCTATGCAAAAATCATTACCGCCATGTTGAATTTGTCGTTTTCACATCTAAAAAGTAACACGTATAGTAAATGATTCAAAAAATTCAAATGCACAGCACGAGGAAAATGTTGCTTTAGATTTCCAGTTGGTGCCAAAAGATCGCAAAAATGCTTAGAAAACAAAAGAGCTATGTGCTATGTCTATATACAGACAAATGTGCTATATAAGCGTTGATTTTCAGTAAACATGCTTTTGCCAAAAATTACTACTTTAAAAGCATTTTACCTTCGCCAAATATGGTTCTACAATATTGCCGTTCACGCGGTGGTGACAACCAAAGGCCATAAATCTATAATGCAGATGTGAACGGAAGATATAGCTGGAAGAGCAAATGTAGAAATTGTCAACCCTCTAGGAAAATTTATTCATACTGAGGACGTTGTTAATACAAAAAAAAAACGCTTATTGTATGGTCAGACATAAACAAAAATGATTTGTGCTGGCCAAAACAAAAATTTCCGCATATGTTTTATCAGCTTTTAATACTGAAAGAAATATTTGACAAAATTGACCATAAATTTCCAGAAGTCGGCCACACATATAAGGAATCATACAATGACTATACACCCTTTAACCTTTTAAAAATTCGTATACACCTTTTAAAAATTCGTGATAGCAACCCCGCCTTTCATATACTGCAAGTCATACATTTTATTATATTTTAGCTTATGTAGGAGTAAATAGGTATTTATGTACAAAATCTTTTGTTTGTTCATAAAATGT
>WYDF02103749.1:0-23785 GCA_009867245.2 Adranes taylori
GTCACTTATAATGTTATTAATTATCTGAGAGTTGCTTGAACAGAAGTATTTCGGGGTAACAACAAAAAATGGATAAAATTGGAATTCGTGATATAATTTAATTCTCTTTATGGAAAACACTGCAGGACATTGATGAAAGGATGTTACATATATTTGCTAACTCGTTTATGGACAAGGTATGCAAATTTCTGGGTGAGCACAAAAATGCGTCTCTACAATGTGCGAGATCGAACAAAACCGTTCAATCTGGTACCACATGGCGGACTCCTGGAAAAGATGGATTACATAAGCTGAGAGAATCGGAAACAAATAGTAAACAAAAACGGCAATCAAAGCCTCCTAGGTACGATTAAACGAGGAACACCATAAGGTTCAATTCTTGGTTCTTTATTTTTTTATATTGTATATAAATTATTTGCCACATTATGTTAAGTCGCACGTTGTTATATTTGCGGATGATACAACATTGACAGTGGCCCCATACAGACAGAGATGAAGCCAACAAACTTATAAGCACTGCCATAAAAAATCCGGGGATTGGTTTAGTCAACATGAATTAGTCCTAAATAAACAGACAACAACCAGAATAGAATAAAAGCCATTACAATAATGTTAAAAGAAAAGAGTAAACACATTCATACACATAAGACCGGAGCAAAAAGAAACTTTGGGGTTTCCTAGAAACCGGCTATGTACATCGTGGTACTTCCGAAAGGGTTACGGATTTTATAATATTTGTCCCCAAAAATGGAAGTTATTCGACAAGACAGCTTTCAAGAGAAAATTGAGATACCACTTCTAAATTACGAAATATATGGATATAGACGAAATAAAGAACACCCAACTGAATAGTATATTAAACTTTGCTTTATTAATTTGTGATTTTTTAAGTATATGTATTGTGATTGACTCATGCTGAACAGCTGTAATAAATATCTATCTATCTAGCATATCTTTCCAATGAAACGGTTTGAGTGTGGATTAATGAATGTAAACGCAGCAGACCAAGTATTGAAGATACACCACGTCCTAGGGGCTGAAATCTGCCGTGACTAATAGAGTTTTTGTGTCGTTATGTAACAAGGAAGGTAATGTGGATACACCAGGTGAACAGGTTGTATCCAAAGAAAAAGTAATGGCTTCAGTTTTTTTGGTATGTAAAAGGAATTCACCTAATTTGCTATCTGGAAAATTGGAAACTGAAAAAAAATGTTCTCTCAATATGATAAGACATCGAAGCATTTAAGTTTCAAAATAAAAATGCCGGGGATAAAAATTGAACTACTTCTGCTTTGAATTTTTTTCCATATAGTTTCAAGATGGCGTCGGGAGCATCCGGTAAATGCTGACGCTCTCACAACTTTAAATGATGTAATTATGTGTAAAAAGTGCAAATTAAAATTTCACATGGAATGTGTCAAGTTAAATATTAGAAGAACATGTGGATTAAAATTTATCGCTAAAGTAAACTCATGGCAGTATTTTATGTGTTTAAACAAAAGTGAAGTTAATGATCACAAACAAGACAGTTCAATGAACTTATACGACAACACAGAAGAATTCAAGGGGCTCTCAACGCATTTTAATACTAACGAAGGATTAATCTACGCCAGCACGGTGCAACTTAATCAAAACTCATCATCTAACACCTCTTCCGATAATGCATTGCAAGAGGTCTGTTACAACACAAGTAAAGTATATGAAATTGAGAATAAAATTACAATCTTACAAGATAGAGTAGAAAAACAGCAGAAAACAATCAATAAACTAGTAATAAACTTAAAGAGTGTAAAAGTTATCAGCCTAGGCCTGATACATTCTACCATAAATTACATCACTCTCAAGCAAAAGGGCAACTATTTTTTTAAATGCCTTGTCAGAAAACATAAAACATAAACTGGCTGAAATCTGCAACCAATTGTCAGCGCAAATAGCAGGAAATAGAGAAAATAGTTGGGATTTAAAATGTATGGTATATTACCTAGTGTAAAAGTACCAAAATAAAACAACTCGAATAATGAAACAAATTTATCGGTAGGATCGCTTGGGCCACCCAATAACCCACCAAACCTCGATAAAACATTGACGGATAAAATCTTCAATTTCTCAGAGCATAATAATCTCCTTGTCTTTGGCGATTTTAATCTATCACAATTAAACTGGCAGCAAAACACGATTACTCTAAGCAATGAGTCAGTCGAATATTTCTTCGATGCATACTTTAATAGCCATTTGTGTCAACTAATAAAAGAACCAACTAGGTACTGTGCTAATAATAATTCATCGTTACTGGACCTGCTATTCACAAATGATAACAAACTAATAACAGAAGTAGAAATAAGATCGCCAATACGAAAAAATGACCAATGCATAATTGAGGCCAATGTGAAAGTTTTTTTTTTTAGAAAAAAAACTAATAGCACAACTAAGCGGGTTCGCAACTTCAACAAAGCTAATTATGATAACATCTGCAACTTTGTCTAGTGTTGAGATAGCTACCCAAAACTGTCGAATGCTTTAAAAAGTGCAATAGAACTATTTGTACCTGAAAAAATTGTATATAAACAAGCTAGTTAGGTTAAGCTTAGCGATTATAAAGAATACGAAAAGGAAAAGATAGGCTTGGGGCCATTAGAAGCAGTGACGTCAGCCGAGGCGTATGCGGCATATAGAAACCTATGTTATGAGGTTACCTCACAAATTAGGCGAAAGAAAGAAAAGTACGAGAAACCAATTCTTAACGATAGGAAGAGAATTTTCAATTACGTTTCAAGCACCCTAAGCTCCAAAGTGAGATCAATATCACTATATGTTGACAACCAATCTGAACAAACTACAGACAGCACATTAATACCAGAAGAATTTGCAAAGCAGTTCCATAGCGTATACTGTCAGGAAACATAATTTCTGCCATACCTATCGATAATGGGAAATCACATGGATTTTGAAGATGTAAACCTACAAGGGCACAGAAAATTTTGTACAACCTTAAAGCTGCCAGCCCGAGGTCTGACAACATACCAGCCGTGCTTCAAAAATGTGCAATTGCGGTTTGTCCTGATCTATCCGAAGTAATGGTCGACTCTTTGACCCGAAGTGCAGTTCTCGGTGATTGGAAAAAGCCACAATTAGCCCTGCCTATAAGGGTGATAGAGCTAAAGCAGTAAAGCACAGGCCAATCACCTTAACATCTATACTATGCAAATGCATGAAGAGAATAGTAGCTGAAGACATCACCACTTTCTTAGACTGATAATGGCACTCTTGGAGAATCGCAACATGGATTCCTCACCGGGCGATCGGCCACTAGTAACCTGCTCGTAGCACTGGACGAGTTCACTACTAAATATGATAAGGGTGAATCCCTGGACATCTTATATTTGGCTTTCGAAAAGGCGTTCAACAAAGTGCTGACGGAACGATTACTGTACAAACAATGGGAATCAGAAGTAACCTCTTGAAATGAATCCGGAGCTTCTTATCAGATCGTACCTACAGAGTTCGGGTAGAGGGCAGTTACACTTCAGAGTACAACGCCCTTAGCGGCGTGCGGCAGGGTTCTGTTCTTGAACCCATCATATTTCTGTGCTACATCAGCAACATGTCCAGGTGGTCACTAAATCGAATTAGTCATTTTGCAGATGATACGAAGATTATTGGGTACCCAGATGATCCAAAAGATAACACGCAGGGAATTCTGCACAAAATTTACGATTGGACACAACTTTAGCTCTTGCCACTAAACGCTGGTAAATGTGCGGTTTTCCATATTGGTGCGTCAAACCCTGGAAATGTTATTCCAGGGTTTGCTAATGAACTAATGAGAGCAGTAGCTTCACCTAAGGATCTTGGTATTGCAATAAGCACAAACTTGAAATGGGACGAGCATATAAATGGGGTAGTTAAAAAACAAACTCTTTATTGTATATAACGAAGAAGGCATTTCCAATTTTAGAAGCAAGTGCCTTCTTAATTATTTAGAAATCATACATTCGTCCTATATTGGAATATGGTCATCTGATCTGGAATCCATATTTCATGAAAGACATCGAGTCACTGGAACGTGTACAGAGAAGAGCTATTAAACTGCCGGCTGGGATTAGGAATTTATATTATGAAGAGAGATTAGCGTTCCTGAAGCTTCCGTCTCTAGTGAAGCGAAGAAATCGCGGAGACCTGATCGAAATCTATTAAGATATTAAACGGGCACTACATCTGTATTTTGGAGGGCATATTCAGGAAGAGCACAAACACCTACTTGCGTGGCCACGGCTACAAATTAAATACCGGATTCTTTCGATGCAATCCAAGGAAACACTTTATCACCAACAAAATAGTAGCACAATGGAACTCATTGCCAGTGAACATTGTTAAGGCCACATCGAAAAACACGTTTAAGAACTGATTGGACTGTAGCTATTGAAACAGTAGCAGGTCTCATCAATTCGCTTGCCTACGTTGCTCAAAGAATACTAATATCAATACAAAAGCTGATGTACAGTAATATCGCCTCGTTGACGGCGAAGTTTTACGAATTTTTATCGCATTTTTTAACCAATTGGTATCAGTATCTGTACCTCACGGAATTATATCTAATACATGGTTAAATGCTGACATACCTGACAGTATAATATATCTTCCAAATTACTCGCTTACTAGAGCAGATCAGAAAAACAAGAGAGAAGGTCGTGTATGCATATATCTATATATTAAGTACGTAGGATCTAAGCGATGACTCGAGTGAAGTACTGTACATAAAAACGAATTTAATTTAATATGTGCCTATAGAACGCCCAATAACTCACCGATTTTCGATTAAAAATTTCACAGAGCATAGTAATTTCATTGTTTTTGGTGATTTTAACCTGCCGAAAATAAACTGATCGCAGAACATGATCACTCAAAACAACGAGCCCGTAGATTTTTTTTTTTATTCATATACCAATAGCCATTTGAGTCAGCTAGTAAAAGACCAACTAGGTACCGTGCTAATAATAATCCATCAGTAATTGACCTGCTACTCACAAATGAGAGAAACATAATAATCGACATCGATATAAAATCGTCGAGAGGAAATACTGGCCTTTGCGTAATTGAAGCCAACTTACAAGTTTTTATAGATAAGACCAATTGCAAAAGCAAGCGCGTTCGGAACTTCAACAAAGCAAATTATGCCTGTATCTGCAACTATCAGTCCTACTCAGAGCTAAATACCTACCTAAATTTGGCAAATGCTCTAACAAGTGTATCAGAGCTATTTGTACCAGAAAAAATAGTAATGAAACACGCACTAAACCTTTGGTTAAACTTAACGATTATGAAGCTTACGCAAAAGAGAAGATATACACGGGATCATTACATAGCAGTGAAGACAGCTGAGGCGTATGCAGCATACAGACACCTGTGTAATGAGGTTACGTCACGGATTAAACTAGAAAAAATGAAGTATGAGACATCAATACTTGACGACAAGAAAATTTTTAAGTACGTTTAAATCACACTAAGCTCCAAAGTGAGATCCATATCATTATATACTGACAACCAATCTGAACTATCCACAGGCAGAACATTAATAGAGCAAGAATTCGCCAAGAAAATTCGCCTTAGCGTCTACTCTCAGGAAACATATAGCCCCCTACCATATTTACCGAGAATGGCAAATCATATTAATTCAGTCGATATCCAGCCGATAAGGGTACAAGAAAAAATTTAAACAACCTTTTAAGTGACAACAAAGGCCACATTGGTTTTTACATCTGTCATCCAATACATGACGTGTGTCAAAATTTGAAGCAAAAGGAACATTAGTTTGGTTTTTGCAGCCGTCTAGCCCAGGACCAAATACAAATACTAGCCCAGGACCAAACAACATACCAGTTTCTTCAAAAATGTGCAAGTACAATATGCCTCCATTATCTGAAGTTATGATCGACTCTTTGACCAGAGATGCAGTACCCAACGAATGGAGAAAAGCCACGATCATCTCGATAAGAAGAATGATAAAACTAAAGCTGAAAACTGCAGGCCAATTAGCTCAATTTCAATACTCTGCAAATATATGGAGAAAATAATAACTGAAGACATCACTACATTATTACTTGAAAACGGCGCACTTGGAGAATCGCATCTTGGAGAATTATTCGGCGATATGTCACAAGCAATTTGCTTTTAGCATTAGACGTGCACACTACTACAGAGAAGAGCAACCAGACTACCGACTGAGATTAGAATGAAACACTATATTGTCAACGGAAGAGTAACATAATGGAGCTGAACTCTTTGCCAAAAGACGTTGGTAATGCCACATCGAAAACCAAGTTTAAGAACGGACTGGACGGTATATAGTGAAATGCGTGCTTAAAAGAATATTGGTCTCATCAGCTCTCATCAACTATGTTGCCGATGTTGCAATAAAACTACTAATAATACTGAACTTCGAAGAAACTCATTTCCGCAAAGCTGGCGTAACATTAAAGTGAATTTCTTTAGTTTAAGCTACGTCGATTTGCTGTTAGGAATTCTTTGTCTCAGTACTTATGAACCGCCTTCAGGATGAAACATCTAGGAATGTAGCAATATAATAACTGTAATTTTCAAATGAATCAGAGCTATCAAAGTTTGTGATATTCTTCTTACTTGTAAATTCTACATTAATTACTCTCAGAATTCGATAATTAGGTAACTTATAATTCAAAATATATCATTTATAACAGTTTTTGTTATACACAAAGGAATACATTAATATTTTAAAATAAGAATAAATAAATTTTAGAAATTATGACTACATGTTTTTACAACATGTAAAAATTGTCAAATCTAATAAAATTTTTAGGTACCGCTTGGAAAAGAAAGAAGATAATGCAAGATAATTCCCTATCTACTCCACTTTATTGGAGTAAAAATTTGAAATTGAATAAGAACACAGATGAAAATTCTACGAGGGTGGTTTGACATAAATCTAGCTTTCGATAGATGGCGTTACGTGAAAACAAAGGCCACATTGGTTTTTACATCTGTCATCCAATACATGACGTGTGTCAAAATTTGAAGCAAAAGGAACATTAGTTTGGTTTTTACAGCCGTCGCAAGCAAGCAACTTTTGTGTTTTATTAAAAATGGAAAAAGTCGAATATTGTTCAGTGATTAAGTTCCAACATCAGAAAGGGGAAACCAATGCAGAAATCAAGCCCGAAATGGATTATGTTTATAACGAGTCCGCACCGCCACTAGCAACAGTAAAATTTTGGAAAGCTAAATTTGTTCGCGGTCGTACGAGTATTTTTGATGATGGCCACGCAGGGCCATCAAATATCAACACTACACCAGAAATCGTCAACAAAATCCATAAGATTATGGCAAACCGTCGAATTAAAATTCGTGGTTAGCACAGGCTGAAAACAGATCAACTGAGCGTGTATACGCCATCATACACAAACATTTGGATATGAAAAAGTGTACCGGCTCACAGAGCAGCCGTAGTGTAGGCAAAATTGAATCCATTAGGCTACGAATTGGTCGACCACCCATCGTATTCACCAGATCTAACCCCTTGCGACTTTTTCCTGTTCGCAAACCTAAAAAATGGTTCGGTGGATGCCGTTTTGCAACAAACCATGAAGTGATGACCGAAAATTACCACTATTTTCAAGAGCTTGAGCAAAATTACTTTTCGAAAGGGAAGAAGTTGGAAAGTGTATTGCCTTAAAAGGGGACTAAGGGAACTAATTGATAAAAAACAAAAATCGTGCGTTTTCTTAATTAGGCTGGATTTTCGTCAAACTACCCTTGTAAAACAAAAGTTACGTTCTTCCGATGTTGCTGCATTGCGTTAAAAACTGGACGTTCCCGAGAAGATCCAAATCTTTTAGTTGGGTGTACATCATTATGTACAATGGATTTTTGAACAAAACACATCACAAACGATAAAAAAACTGTTATCACATACACACAAAAGAGAGTGTTGAATGCCTTAAAGTAATTGAAGCTCGAATACTTAGAAATGTAATAATCAGTGCATTCTGAATTTAGTAATGCAGGGAAAATGTACTAGTTGTTTGCCAAAAAGAAGAGGCATATCTTGACTACAGAACCACAAATATTGGATTGGAATTACGTATGTGAGCTTTTATGGAGAGAAGTCAACAAAAATATGATTGATATTCAATGTCCAATATCCGAAATAAACAATGATAATGAGAGGTTAGTAGGCTTTAATTTAGGTTGTTTTTTCGCTAAATTAGTTATGACAACTTAGTGCGCAATATATTATAAATAATTGGATACTCGCAAACATATTATTTTTTATATTTTTCAGCCATAAAAAATTAACTTGCAAATTTCATGTACTCTCTATTAAAATTATTAGAAATAACTTGTAAAATTCACACTTAATTGTGATCACACTGACACTTGTCAATTCGTTGTTAAGTAAATAAGAAACCATGAAAAAAATATCACTTAAGTAATTGTACATTCGCAACACTGAATCGTGTAATACAAACATTTAACGCAAGCGTCATCATCTTCATCTGGACGCCGTGATAAATCACTATCATGCGTTGCATCCTCATCGCTACTAGGTTTAGCTCCCGTAACATCTTTTGATCTATCGGGATTGTATTGGCCATCGAATTTATCAACGCCTCCATTCATTTTGCTCGTATCTTTATCGTTTCCACCGCTACCCGAAGAACTTCCTTTTTTACCACCACCATCACCGCTACCAGAGTTTCCGCGATCACCACCTGAAATATATAAATTTTCTTATATATATATGATAGATATTTCATAAATGGCGCATAGTTTGGCAGCGCTGAGTAATTTTGGGAGGCAAATCCGGAAGGCAAAATAGCCGCATGAAAGCTTATCAGAAATTAAGACTGTATAAGCTGAGAGGATTGGTTTTCGTCTGTAGGAGAAATTTCTGTTTTCTTTATCCAAACTGTTCACCTCATGACTAAAAGTTCATGAGTATGATGTCTTAGATGGCATAATAAAATTTGGAAACGTTGGCATTAAGCAGAGACAGTGAGACTATATTGAACTGTTATCAGGAGAATCAAGCTTAGATAGAAAAAAAAGGATGAATACTTTCAAAAATCATAGTATAGCTTTTCAATTTAGGATATGTTGCTTCATATTAGAAATATCTTTGCGCAATCAATTTGTTTGATTTCCAGTAACCTGACGTGATTATTTATCTGAAGAAATATTTCAAAGTAACCGGTTTAGCTTTATTACAGAATGATTGGGCATTTGATACTTATAAATTATGTAAATAATTCAGTATGGCTAGATGCTGTAAAATGTTTAGTGGTTTAAGCTATTTGATAGACGAAATAAGTTAGAAAAAGGTAACGATTACTGGATGGTTTACCATAAATAGAAATGTAGAACAAATTTTTATTGATTGTACCCTACGGTATTTAATTAAATCTTAAACGAATTCCTTTACATAGGAACATAGATTTATACAGAAAGCAGAGTGGGAGAACGATATGACGCTATTATCATTGTATGCATAAATAAACCGATCTAATTAGTAGCAAATCAATAATCGATGAAAAGTGCATTGTGCGTAAGGAAGATCTGATTGGGTACGAATCCATGATGGCCGAAAGTAATTAGTAAAATATGGTAAAGATGTATAACCGCCATTTCGATTAAGTTATTAGTATGTAATATTTGATCATGTGTAACATTTTATTGATTATTTTGAAGTGGCGTTATATATTTGAATAAACGAATATATTTTTTAATTTGATTGTATGCATGTATTTCTTAAAGCATTATCAATACATTTTGTTAAGTCTACACTTTTCTTTCATTTCGTCAGCCTGAATCGTCGAAGATAAGTTGTCGTTGTTAAGGGTTGTGCACTACCATTAATTCTCTAGCTAGATAAATTTATGATTAAATCTAAAAGGTACGCACAAAGTTAGCAATGACAAAGAACGTTGAGAGACTGGGGGATTTTAACTGCACATATTCTCACTCGATAAAACCTATAATTTTATTCGGTACCTAAGAAAAAGAGAGAGAATCACTATGTTACCCTAACCCAAAGATCACCCCTCTCACCATGTCATGTTGGGGAGTAATGGCTCTTCAAAAATAACGTGACAACATTGATGTCGTGTGGTTGGCCATAATGGAATATTTACTTTAAATACCCCTTAATCTATTCTGCTATTTTAACAAAAGCAGTGTTTCCGTTCAATGTCTAAAGTTATTTAAATCGTAACAGCATAAGTACTGTTTTACAGAACAGTACTAAATGTTCCAAAATTATCGTCCGGTCAAATTTTGAATGTGCATGTTAAATAAAAAAAATTATAAATTTTGGCCGATATCCAGTAGTATAGATAAAAAGAGCCATATGTATAAAAGGTTACGAGATTTGTTTAAATTTAGTAAACAGAGCTTTTTACGTTATATTACAATCAAATCATATGAGTTATGTTACGGTATAAAACAAGCATACAAATTATAATTAAGATTATAATATTACCTTGACCTCCCCGTCCCGAACCGCCTTTTAAAAGTTCTTCATCTTCCTTGTCATCTCTATCTCTTTCTCTTACACTTCCATCTGGTTCATCCTTTGCTGTCGCAGCAGGACCTATAACACCACCAGTAGTGTTCGCTACCAAAGCTGCTTTTATGGCGCCAGCACCACCTAGAAGAAATAAAATAAGTTGAATACATAAGTATGGTTTCTTGTCAGTCCATATTTCATGTATTACAAAGCAAAATGTTTGATTAGATGAAGCAGACTAACATTTTGTTCGGGACATGATTCTTGTAGCTTACGCTTATCGATTACCGCAAGTGATAAAAAAGTTACACAAACCAAGACAATGCACAAAATTAGCATGCAAAATAATACACTTGATACCCTTCTAGTGAAGGGGGGCATCGCCGGCTCTTCTCGCAATCACGAGCCTGATATGAAGTAAACAATTGATCATGTTACCTTACCTTAGTAATTTAACTTTGAATCAGTAACCATACAATTAGCTCAAAAGTTGAATAGTCGATTAGTATGGAAATGCACGACTCTCGCTGTGCGCTATATTTTCATTGTTGAATTGAAAATGTTATATATTATATCTACTTTACTCTTTCTTTTCCATGTGCATTCCAGTAGATCCCTCAAGATAGAGTCTAAATTAATAAATTAATACATTCTTGGTTGCGTTTATATATGCGTTATTTAGAATGGCAGTACAGTATTTTAAATGCTAGTTTCCAAACCTAATAATGCACGACTATTTATTCTAATCATTGATACTTTAACACGATTAGTTGGTTTTAAATATGAATGACAAGCCACATTTTCGAAATTGTTCATTTGAATCAATTATTCAAAGTTTCTGTTTATTTACTGGTTTGATTGTGTTCCAGGACTTGCCGATTTCTGCCACCTCGTTCTCTACAGTTCTTTTCCATGTTTGTTGAGGTCTTCCCGGTCTTCGCCTTCCCTGGGGGTTCCAGTCAAGGGCCTGTTTCAGAATGTATTCAGGGCTTCGTCATAGTGTGTGGCCAATCTAGCACCATTTTCTTCTTTTTATGTGTGTAGCCCATTGAACATATCCTATGCTCTGCCAAAGTTCTTCGTTGGCGATTACGTTTAGCCATCAGATTCCTAGAACGGCCCTCAAAAATGGGTTCACCGTTGCTTGTATTTGTTGATTTTGTCTGGCCCTTGTCTTCCACGTCTCACGCCTGTAGAAGAGTATTCATTTTACATTCGACTCCAACAATCGCAATTTTGGTTTTAATGATATTTCTTTAGCGCTTCATATCGTGCGCAGCTGGGTAACAGCTGCTTTCGCCTTCTTTATTCGGTGGACAATGTCTTCATCTAGTCCCCCCCCCCCCTCAGAAGTTGAAATTATGCTCCCTAGATAGCAGAAGGTTTTGTCTCTTTCAATAGGTTCTCCGTGGAGGAGGATTGGGTCATTCTTGGTGGGGTTAACTCGTAGCTCTTTGTTCTCGGTCTGTTGATCTAGAGGCCAATTGTCGCTGATTCAGTTTCTAAGTGTCTAGTTTAGTCTGCATATATCGGTGCGTCTGCGTCGGGAGACAGATATCGTCTGTAAAGCCCAAGTCTTCTAATCTCTGTGAGTCCCTGTGTCTCTCCTGTACTTCATTCGACTTCTCTGTTCAGTAGTCTGCCTGTAGGCGCATTCCTGTGCGGTTGTGGGGGATGTTTCGTATCCCTGCCGTAGCTTCTTCTTAGCTTCATCTTAGCTTCTTTCTTTCGTTCTATAATATCCCATGTTCTCGCAGACATCCGTGATCTGCGCTCTCTTTTCCTGTATCCTAGTACTAAAGTACACGTCTCTCTCATGGCTTGCTTGAATTGGCTCCACTGGTCTTCTACATCCAGCTGTTCCTCGTTTTCTTTTTGTTGTGTTAAGTATCTGTTTTTAAGCTCTAAATTAAACATCTCTTTGGTGTCTGTGCTTCGGCTAAGTTTCCCTACATTAAACCTTCTCTGTCCTCTTCGTTCTCTCTTCTTGGAACTTACAAGTCTGATTCCCATGATTGCTGTCATTAGGTGATGGTCGCTTCCAACGTCTGCCCCTCTTCTGTTTCTAACATCCAAAAGCTTCTCCACATTTTCCAGCTAGCGAATTGGTCAATTTGGTTTTGTACTTTGCCGTTAGACGAAACCCAACTCACTTTATGGCATGTTTTATGAGGGAACATAGTTCCTCCTACGACCATGTCCTGGTATTGGCAGAGTTCCACTAGCCTTTCACCATTGTCGTTTCTTTCTTTTAGGTCATGGTGCCCAATCGTTCTTCTTTCACCTTCCTTACTAAATCCCACCTTAGCATTCAAGTCACCTACTAGAAGAATCTTTATGTCCTTTTTTTCAATGGTTCAATAACTTCGTTCAGTTATTTGCAGAAAGCATCTTTTACTGGTTGTTCCAAAGCTACTGCTATTTAAAAGTTATACGATTTAGTCAAACTACTAAATAACTAATTTATGATGCAAATTTTGACTGGAGCAGGCCTCATGCGCGAAAAGTTGGTTAAAATTGCTTCTCATGATCCAAACAAAATACCTACTTCTTCGAAAACTTCCCTAATAGTAACTCTACAATTACTATGAACGATATCCTTTTCTAAACAATGTCCGTAGTGATTGATGTACTAATCCGTCTGCCCAATCTTAGACGCTTCTAAGTCTTACATCTATCACAACTTTTTTCTAATCATTGTCAAATATATAAAATCGCCGAATGCATCAGAATGTACCGTATGTATTTCTCAGTCATACTACTCAACTAATACTCCCGTAATACTAATCATACTACTCAACTAATAAGGTTGACAATTGACAGGTATTCTATGTCAAAGATAATATTAACAATGTTACAGTATTTGATATTAGTAAAGCAGCATCGTAATTTATGCTTTTGACTACTATACTGCTTTTTATTTTATTGTTGTTCTTGTGGACTACTATAATTTTTAATCCACCAAAAGTATTTATTGCTAAAATATATTGTCCATACCTATTGAATCTGCTTCCAAAAAATTTTGCGATGGCAGTTCTCTATATGTTACCGGTTTAGTTTCCATAACATGGGGTAAGTGGTGATGCGATGATGCTGATAAATGATCGGAGCTCGTCGTAGGTGGTGGAGTCGATCGACCAGGCATGCTATAATT
This sequence comes from Adranes taylori, assembly GCA_009867245.2. Lineage (NCBI taxonomy): Eukaryota > Metazoa > Arthropoda > Insecta > Coleoptera > Staphylinidae > Adranes > Adranes taylori. Next base: position 13,692 of record WYDF02103749.1, read on the forward strand.
ATAACCATCTTTATGTTCCAATGTGGGCGAATCACCGGACATTATTGAACTATAATAAAAAAAATATGTATAAATTTTTAATTTTAAAATATAAAAATTACTATTGAACACTAGAAATTGTCACCGTCTTAAATAAATTTTACTGTACAAAGTTTATATTCAAATATCATCAAAGTTAATCCAAAATGGTTGGTTCTTTTGCAATGTTTGGTGAGACAAACATTCTTACGGACATTCAACATTAAAGCATTTAACACCTTGAGTATCCATTAAACTTTCCATTATAACAAGAAATGTTATTTAAAACATTAAGAACCTGACACTTACCTAAACGAGTAAACTAAAGGATTTCTGTGAGAATTGAAGAAATGCGAACTTCAGTTCTATCCGACGGATAAAATGAGTTCAATGACGTAAGGTAATATAAATGTTAGGTAGCAGGGGAAAGCCTTTGATTAGCCAGAGTTTGAGCGGTTAGTGATGCGTAAAGGGTACGGTCTTATCAATACTTATCGATTTGATTGGTGATTGATGCGTAAGCATAGATAGCAGAGCAAGCAAAGGCACGTGTGTGTAAACAGCGGAAGGTGCAGATAATTAATCGAATATTACTTATGGATGCTGTAAATAGCGAGTGTAGGGTTAATAGATAGTTAGTGAAAGTATAGCAATTACGAACAAATTATGGAAGTAGGGCAAAGTAGACCAGAGGTAGGCCCGGAATAAAAATTTGTGGAAGGAATTAAGTATACATAAAAAATAATATATATAAAAATTATTATTTTAAAATATAAATGTCTCTAGTTATACTTGGAAAAGACGTAAGTGTTCTAAAAACGGAATCTTGTTTTATGAAACTCTAAAGATCACATCTCAACTAGAGCATTGCATACGAGAGGAACAGTTTTCTATTATTCGTTTCTTGCACATTACACGTAGAAACGAAGATCGGTCGGCTGTGATATACTCAGAACTCCTAAAGAACAATCTGTAGCATGCCACCACTCGACCAGTACATACAAAAGGCGAGGAATTCCCATGCATCTGCCAAAAGCTTATGCCTTGGATCCTCTTATAGAAGCATTAGATGGGGAAAAAATAGTGGCAACCATCGAAGATTTAAAGTTTGAGTGTACGACATTCCCATATACCTACTCTCGAAATTATTATTATGTTTTTGGTTTACTTAAAGATGGAACTAAATTTCAATTTATTTTGGAGTAGATATATGGACTTCCGGAATACATGGATATTCTGATATTATCTAATATGAGAGTAATCCCAGAAGTACCCGACTTAACATAGAAAATAGAAAAAAAACATATCGTCATTTCTCTGTTCCCAGCGATATTCGATCCTCTGTTTCTAGCGAGAATCGTCGAATCCTATGGCCATCGCGATAAAGGATGTGTGAACTGGTGCATTGTCTTGATGAAACAAAACTTTCTTCTTCGTCAAATGCGGGTTGTTTTTTTCTTAATTTCATCACTAAAACATTGGAATCAGTTCGCATAATACTCGTCGTTCAGTATTTTTCCTTTCTGAATCCTACACGCATCCCAAGAAACTGACGATGTGACCTTGTCTGCAGATGTGAACTGTCTTAGCCTTCTTTGGAACCGATTCTTCCCTTTCAGGTCTTTGTTTTCACTATTCCTGCATCTTATGAGTAATCGTGACAGCCATCTTGCACACAGCTTTCTCATGTCCAAATTTGCAGTGAATATGCAATGTACAGCATTTTTCTGAAATGCCTACCATGTCTGCTAGCACGCGCACTTTCAGTCGATGGTCATCGAATACCAGTTTTGTGAATTTTCTTCACGATTTCTGGCGTGGTCACCTCATTTGGCCGGCCACTGCAATATTCGTCTTGGTGGCACGTATGGCCTCGTTCATACTCTGCGGCTGCATGCTGATTAGATAAATATTCCGATACCGCATTCTTGTTCACATGATAAAGATAGATTATAATATAAGTTCTAGTTATTTCGCTCTTTGACTTTGGTGTAGGATTTTCAAAGTTGCCAAAACTTATCGACATGAATAACATATGTATGTTGGAATAATGACATTTGTATGTGTCGTTTGTTTCTATATACAAGTATTTCCAAACAGAATAAATTAAAATTAATCATCATGATTATGCTAACAATTGCTACTTATGGCAGCGTAATAAAACTATTTCAGTGTTTTTAAGACGAAAAAGGAAACGCAGTAGTTGGGTGAGAGCAATAGTTCTTAACAGAAAGCAGCAAGGAACATTTTATAATGTTGTTAAGGAATTGAGAAATAATGATCCCTGAGGCTACTTCAATTATTTGAGAATGATTCCCAGAAATTTAGATCTATTTTTGAGTGAAATAGAAAATGAGTTGCGAAAGCTATACATTAGGGAGCCAATATCATCGGCAGAAATGCTAACTGTCACATGAAGGTATCTTGTCTCTGGTGATAGCATGATTTCCTTGTCGTATAGTTTTCTTATTGGTAAAGCGGCGGAATAAAATTTAATAAGAGATACGTGTCATATAATATGGTTAAATCTTCATAATGAGGTGTTTCCAGAACTGAATGAAGGTAATTGGCGTTCTATTGAGAGTGATGTCAAAAACAAATGGAATTTACCACATTGTATAGGTGCGATAGATGGCAAGCATGTATAAATACAGGTAATATTTCTTATAATATTTTAAGAAGATTAACGAAACATATATGTATATATTGTTGATACTGGAGCAAAAGGAAGACAAAGCGATAAGGGAATATTCAGATAATGTAGATTTGGTGAAAAATTATTAAATAGTAATTTACTGATACCTGATCCGGAACCATTAATCTCTGCAGAAGACCATACAAACATACCCTATAATTTTCTTGGAGACGAAGATTTCGCACCATTGATAAATCTAATGCGTCCTTATCCAAGCGCAAACTTAGATCAACTAAAACGAATTTTTAATTATAGATAAAAAATCTTTGAAATTAAAAACTTGGTTATGTAATGTTTATCGCAGAAGAAGGGCAATAGAAAATGCATTTGGCATAATGGTTTCGAAGGGGTGGTTTTTAAGAAAGCTAATAATGGAGAACGTCGATAAAATTATGCAAGCAATTGTTTGCTAACGCATTTTTTTTACGAAAACGCAATTCTAATAAGTTAGATGATTTAAAATGCAACAGTACATTTTATATCGATAAGGAGCACACAAATGGTAATGTGATAAACGGTGAATGGTGAAACAATTCTTCAAGACCACAAAGTACCTTCAAATGGATAGCAATATGTGTAATAAAAACATTTGTGGAAATAGATTTAAATCTTGCGGTACCGGAAATTACTTGAAATCAATGAACCAAAACACAAAGCACGAAACCGCTATCATGTAAACAAAGCTTAAGGGTATTCAATCTTAAGTGCTCTATTGAGAATGATTTCAAGAACAATTGGAAAAGCTTAAGGGTATTCAATCTTAAGCTTTATAAAGTTGGTATTTTCTACTATAGTCATTCTTGTCAAGTAACAACGCCATCTACACGTTAGGTCGGTACTTCTGAGACTATTGTTGTATATTAGACTGAGTTTAAAACAAAATAAATTGATATGGTAAATTAATATTGAACATTCGGTACAGTTGGTACTTTCTACCATAGTCATTCTTGTCAAACAACAACGCCATCTACACTTTAGGTCGGGTACTTCTGAGACTATCCTTGCATATTATACTGAGTTTAAAACAAAATAAATTGATATAGTAAATTCATATTGAACATTTTGGATACTTTTAAATAAAATAAGGTTTTATGTAGACGTGTTTAAATTAATACATTTAAAATACGGTTAGATATAAAACTCATGACGAGCGATAGAATTAAAAAAAATACCAGAAGGATAAAAATCTATTAGTTCAGTACACAGACAGTTAGGCCTAATTTATCATTACCTAACATTCCTGCCTTCATATGACTTTAACCTTCCAACGCCCATGTCTACTATATGTGATTTTTTATTCTTAAAGCATGGTAATATGGTTGAGAATGGAATATTTTAAAAAGAAAAATAAAAATAAATATTTTTTATTTGTTTTACAACAAAAGAGGGAGGCTAAGCTTTTATAAGAGAGAGGCTTAAGTTATTATAAAATAAACAAAATTAACATATTCCTGAAATTGAAGTTGAGCTGATTTCGCGCCCAAGGTTATCATATATCCATTTCGTAAAGCAGGTGAATACAACTTGTAGCGAAATCTTTTGGTTTGCTATGTATATGTTGCTTGATTCCATGCCTGATTCCAATTGATTTCAATAGCTTGATTCCAATTGAAATGTGGGATGATGCAGCTTTTTTATAGTACAAAACAAAATTGTTGGCAAAGTTTTCAAAATATGTTCTAACTTTATCAAACTTATCATTTTGTGGCAAATTTGTATTGTCGTACAAATGTAAATATTGGTGAATTTCTATGCATCATGTTTGTTATTGCTTCATTGTGAGTATCCTAATTCCCAAAACATGCGAATATTTTTTGGGATTGAGGATTGTTCGGCAACTACGTGGTCTAACACAGAACTGGCACGAATTTGCAGGAATCTTCTTTATCATTCTGTAGAATCATCCGTTAATACGTTAAATATGACAGTACAGAGCGATCTGTCAGTTAGTATGTTTTTGACAGTACACCAAAGTGAACGTCCTATGTGATTTTGTAAACAATGGAAAAAACTGAGTTGAGAGCAGTGATAAAGTACTTTCATCTGAAAGCCTTAACACCAACCGATATCAAAGCAGAGCTAGATTTAATATTATTGGAATCCGCTCCTTCGTTTTCAATGGTGAAAAACTGGGTTGACGAATTTAAGCGTGGTCGTAGGAGCACAAATGATGAACTCGGTAGTCGACGTCCAAAAACTGCTACTGTCCCAGATGTGATTGAAAAAATCCACCGTATCGTCTTGGATGACCATCGAGTAAAAGTACGCGAGAAAGCAGACCTAGTGGGTATCTCAAATGACAGTGTGCACAGAATTTTAACTGAAGAATTGGAAATGAAAAAATATTCGGCGAATTGGGTGCCGCAGTTGCTCACACCGGAGCAAAAACTGAATCGTTTGAGTGTTTCCTGGGTCGATGAAATCTGGGTCCACCATTACACTTCCGAAACCAAAGAACAGTCCAAAACAATGGACACGCAAAAGTTCCTCGCCAGCAAAGAAGGCAAGTTTTGTCACGAGGAAAGGTTTTGGGATTCTCTTGGAATTACTTTGATCTACTACTTAGAAAAGGGGAAAACAATAAATGGCGAGTATTATGCCAATTTTTTGCAATAATTAAGCGACAAAATCTAAGAGACACGGCCTAATTTGGAAAAGAAGAAAGTGCTTTTCCATCAGTATGACGCACCTGCCCACAAGTCTGTGATTGCAAGGGCCAACATTAATGAATTGGGATTTGAATTAGTGTCACATTCGCCCTATTTGGCTCCCAGCGATTATCATCTGTTTCCAAATCTAAAAATATGGATCGGCGATAAGAGATTTTCGTCTGATTCCGAGGTAATCGCTGCTATAAATAGCTATTTCGAGGACTTGAATTGATCGATCTACAATGAAGCTAATTTAGAATATCATTGGAATAAGTGTGTTGAGCGAGCAGGAGATTATATTGAAAAATAAAATGTTTTATGTCAAAAAAAAAAAACTTGCGTTAGGCCACGTAGTTACCGAACAATCCCCGTACAGCCTGTAAGAAGTAAAATCGCTATATGCACTCTTATTTCTTTTTTCTGTAACCTTCAGATTATGGTTCCATATAAATTAGACATCTCGGCGATCATACGAACCATTTCGTTAGAAAAAAGTAGTTCAAACCACTGTACAGGTGTGTAGTTGCAATCTGCAACTTTTGTTAGTAATTTGGAGGAATGTTCATGGCCCGAAACCAATGTAAAGTCATCAATATGTTTAGACCAATTGATTTTTGATTCTGAACAAACTTGCTTTGATTTCTTTATTTTAACGGTGGTAAAAGATTGATCTGAAGTAGATGGTAGAATATCGGATTTTTCCACATTAGCACAAGAATTAGGTGGAAAAGTAACTTCGACCTCCGATCGAAGAATTCTGCTTGGAGATTTATATCAGTTTCATCCTTCTCGCCGCTTTCTTCATCCATAAACTCTCCATGTTGGGGCGGAAATAATACGACATCTTCCGTAAAGAAGTTCTTCTATTTCATGCAATTTTAGCCTGAAATCATAATAGAAGAATTTTGTAAACTTTCTTACATTATAGGTGTACAATAAAACTAATATTCAAAGTTTTTACTTACGCTCTTTTATATTCATAACTTCGAACGATATTATTGTAGTTGACACGACATTTACACAAACCACATAGATTAATAATTGTAAAATAATTTAATAAACTCACGAAAATGCATTTTAATCTTCTCTCGTACAAAACTAAAGTTTGACTATGATAAAGTCGTCTTAGTGCAATATCGCTCCCCGGCCGTGTATATAAGCAGAAATTTGGACGACTTTCATCAACAACCCAATAGCCTACCAAAATCTTCGTTCCGATTGGAAAGCCAGTCACCACCGTAGCAAACTGCCTCGCAGACCCTTCCCACATCCGCCAGCTCGAATTATCCAAACCATGCAGGAACCACCTGAGGATCTACAAGATATCCTTGAATTAATCCCACTGTCCCTAAGATGATCCCTACGCCTATATTATAAAAAGACAAAAAAAAAAATAATAAAAATAAAAAAAAGACAAATAACAATCACTTTTCCACAACAACCTTAATTTCTATTTCAGGTCAACTAACACCGACTGCGCAGTGAAGCAAGGACATAAATATACAAGACCACCAGCAAATCAGCTCACCCCACTAAATCAAACTTCCTCATCAGTTGACTATGCTATGGCCAAGGTATTGCAGGTTTCCTTGGCTGTAAAGCGAATGCTATAGCATTATCTTATCTGCAAGCTATCAGCTTACCATAACTCTAAAAGCATTCCACACATTACCAGTTCCAGGCTAAAGAGGATGAAAAATTCTAAAGCCTCTTTCAAACAAACTCTCTAATCTCCCAACAATATACAATTCCAGCAGGGAGTGGAGAGTTTTAATGGGTAAAAATCCCACGCTGTCGGATGCAATGGGCATCTTTCGCCTTTTGAAGGTTTCTCCTCTTCCCACGTAAAACAAAAAAAGACTCATCACAATTAATAAGATATTTCTATTAAGTCAAAAATATGAACGTATACTAAAATATACTTATATATAAACGTCTAGCTTTGTCCGTTCGTGTGTGTGTGTGTCTGGAACGCTTTTGATCTACTCATATATATATAAACGTCTGGTTGGACACTGTTGCGAAAGCTTACTACCCTCCTATGAACAGTCTTCGTTACATACTGTAAGTATATATTCCACATGTAGATACGTGTTTAGCGAAGTTGGTTTTGTAACGCCATCTGTTGTTCAATAGCCCTATGACGTAGTTTCCATTAGAAGCTAGATGTATTGTGTGTGGCAGTTGTGCTAGGCGCTACATATTGAGTATTTCATGTACGGATGATGTAAGTTGCATTCGTAGGATAATTTAAGAGAAAATTTGTTAATTTTTCGCTCATATAACTAAGATAAAATTTGTGCGCCTATAATTAAGATAAAAATAATAAGAATTTTTCATGTGCCATTTAATATGTGAAATTAAATGTCAAATTTTGTAATTACATTTAAATAAAATATGATCTGGTAATGGATAGTCGTTTTACGACGGGTTATCATCTAGTTCTTAGATAGTACGTACGTAGGACTTAGTCATTTGCAATAAACACCAAATATTTAAATTATTAGTTTCATTAAAGTACCCCGAGTGGCTCACTGTTATAGCAGAGCTGATCTGGACAGGGATCCATCTCAATACAACAAATTTGACTGGTATAGATTTTTATCAGAAGCTTCCCAAGCCACAACTCATATTTGTAAAGGGAATTGAAACCTAGCATAGAGTTTTATCGGAAGCTTCCCATCGGATCGCATTGGATTCTATCTACGTATCTTGGGAACAGGACCCTGTAACCCTCACTGTACTGTAATTGGCGTAATTAGTTAGGGTGACCTGCATCATCAGGCCTCATACCCCAAGAAATTGGTCGTAGGGAACTTAAGTCGGACCCGACATTGGAAGGATGCGCGCGTTATAGTGAGTGCCGAACCTATAGAGGTAAGAGCAGTAAATTCGGCCCATCATCATATTGTACCACATTATTATGCGCCATAATTCATGCGTCAATCAATATAATAAACTAACATCGAAAGCAGCAATTCTGCCGATAAGAGTGACTTTACTTAAGCGTCCTCTAGTAGTAGAATTTGTTATATAATTCTAAATTATGATTGTATAAAATGTACAGTTATCTGTTAGACCTCTAAGTGACTGAGCGTTAAAGGGTTAAATAGACCAAAAACATGATAATCGTTTAAGCCGAGGTTAGTGCATTTTATAGAGGACACTTAATATACCTCAAAATTCACATTAATATGAAAGGCTTAACTTAATCCGAACTATTAAAACTATTCACAAATAAATTTACGTTTTCACATAACAACTTCAAAGTGGACAACTAATTATGCTAATACTAATGAAATTTAATACTTTAGATATTGATAAGAAAGTAGTAGTAAATGCACAATAGTAATTAAATAATGAAGTAATAATAGTTTTAAAAGTACTTAGCACTGCAATATATTTACATATAATAACTGACTTTTAAATCAATCTATGAATCGAAAAATATTTAAGTATATTATAGGTATAGTTGCTTGACTATTATCTATATAGAATTATTATCTATACTGGTAAGAAAAAGTTTAAAAAATAATGCAACACAATAGATATAAGATGAGTTATAGAAGGACACAATGGTTCAAAACCATTGAGAAAAATATTTTTAATGAAGAACGTTAGTAGTATTTACCTTTACGCGGTAAGACGAATTTTTAAGCAAGTAGGTGTTAATTTCGAAAATTGTGATGAAAAGAAGATAAGAATTAGTTGTAAAAATTGAGGCAAGGTGGACACGTGTTTCTAGTATAGGTTTAGCTGTTATCAACACCTTTTCTTATTCCAAATATCGGCGTAGGGTCTAATTGCATCGAACTACGAATCCGATACTCAGCTATGAATGCCTCAACAACTAATTCTTAAAATTTTCCTTTTCAACGTTAATTGTATGTAAGTTTGCATATATTAAGATGTTATATTTTGAATTATTCGCTGTATACATATATGGTATAATATACTGTATCAACTATTGAGATGTATTTACCAATGAAGCAAGGGACTTTAACAATCAAAGTTCACCTCGTATAATACTTGTATTGGTTTTTTTTTTCTGAGAACCATCGGACCATTCTAAAGATGGCCAAAGTTGTTTCTACAGTGATCTTAATAGAAAAGGGAACTTTAAGAATCAAAGCTCCACACCTTAACATATGTGGTTCATCTCCAGTATTAGAGAACGTACTAACACGTATTTCAATGAAGAATAAGTAGTATTTACCTTTACACGATGAATACTACTTACATTCTTCATTGAAATATCGTGTTAGTACGTTCTCTAACACGATAAGTACTTATTACAGGAATGACTGATGTGATTTTTGGTTTTATAATTTAGTTACTGTCACGTCCTGTTTTCGAGAGCTCGAAGCAGCAGCCAACAGAAGTACTTACCATAAGCGAGCTCCAGTTCACTCAGCAGCACCAGCCACAGTCCAGCGACAAGTCGCCAGCTAGTAAGCGATTTCATATAGTATTCTGCTTGATTGAATCGCATGTGTTTTGAATAGCTTTACTTCTTCTTTCCACCACCTGCTCCCTATTCACGTACAAACACGTCGACATATTACGATGAGTTACGCAGTGATTCCATCCACACATCATCCGTTAGAGTGTATAATACTGGCTTACGCTGGTCTTAAGCACCCGAACATAAAATTGCGTGCATAGAAATCGGCCCACTTTAAACTTTTGACTTGAACTATATTTTTTTCAGAAACTATTAATCGGATCAA
>WYDF02103761.1:0-10560 GCA_009867245.2 Adranes taylori
ATTTTACCCTCTTTCGGTGTATAGACACGCTGATTATTCGCACGCGTTGTAGACTAAAAATAAGAACAAAAAAATAATCATTTCATAAATCATTTGTAATCCATCGATATCGTGTACTTATCAAAATAATAAGTCATATTTATATCGCCCCGTATACATTTCTTCACATTGAATAAACATTTTCAATTCACGCTTTTATTTGCAGTTTATATAAACTAACGAACGACACGTGGTCGTTTCGGACTTTCGCTCCTCGTCAGGTACGTGTGTTTAATCTTTTTACCATTGTATCGTTAGTAGTCGAAAAAGCATTATAATGGAAGTTTTTCAGTATTCTAATTATCATAAATAATTTCTTATCCATCGGTATCGTGTTCGGTCGATGTCTAAAGATTAAACAGAGACGTGCCTAATGAGGAGCGAAACTCCGAAACGAGTACTCGTCGAACTATAGTATATTTAAATTAATTTCATGTTTGAATAATCATGTTAATAAAACGTTACCTGTAAAGTGAATAATAATATCTCCAGATTTCCTTTCTCCACAAATTTTTGTGGTTTCTCCACCGTACGATAGGTATTGAAGTTTGCCAATTGCTGTTGTACACCAGTTAAACTATTAGCAAATTGCCGATTGCCCAAACTTTGTATAGTTGATTCGATCCATGTCAATAAATCGCTTGTGAGTGATTCATATTCATGTATCATACGATCATTATCCATTGCAATTCCAACAACTTTCCCAATACGTTTTCCTACAAAAAAAAAATTCTATTGTTTTTTGTCCATAATAAGCTTTTAAGTTATATCAAATAATACCCTGGTATTTCCTTGTTTATATTTTATGTAAAGATCGGTTTCGCATATATTATTACAGCCATTAACAAGTAATTACAAAAATATAGAATTGATATATCTGATGATGCCCATAATAATATATGCGAAACCGATCGTTAAATCAAATATAGATAATGAAAAGCTTTTTAAAAAATATATAATCATATCTGAAATACCTTGAACAGTTTCTTGTTTCATTTTGCTGAAATAATGATAGTAAGTAACCACATAAGTGATAATCGATTTCTCATCTGGTTGTTCAACATAAATATCTTCAGCATCCAATAATTTCGTAAGTCCTAATTTGTCTTCGGCCACATTAAATGCATTACTCAAATTATAGATGGCGTTCGATTTCGTTAAACGTTCGAATTGTATCAAATCTGGACGATGTTTATGAATGATTGCATTAAATGCTAAACCGTCCCGCCACGAAGTTGTAAAATTGCGCACGTTAACGTTTTGATATCCGGCTGTTTTCATCTGGCACCTAAATTAAAAAAAAAATATTACATTAACACTTAGAATTCTTATTTAACTTCGTGAAGTTATTATTACCAAAGAAGTAATGCATCTTTAGCTGATTTGGTCTCTTGATTATCGGTTTCTTCGATTGTGATGTCTTGAATTTGGAAACGTAAGATTATCGTCCAGATTAGGCCCAATGATAATCGCGGATTTCCATCAACAATATCATGTGATCCCATATTTTCTAAATGGACGCGTTGTTCGCGCAAAAATTGGAGAGCTTTATCGACATTTTCCAAACAATGGATCCGCATTTTACCTTTGGTTGGTCTTGGTAATCTTTCACCTTTGATGAAAAATAAAAAAAAAATGTCAATCTAAACTCTAGCAGTTCAAATTTTAAATCATCTAAAATTTACATCGAATAATCATATTTGAGTCACTGTATGGTCATTTGAGCCCTCTCAAAATTAAAATCATAAAATTTTTTAATCCGTAATTTCAAACATTTAAAGTGCATTTATATTTGATAGTAGCCTGGCATTCTAAACATATGTATGGGTTTCCGTCAGTATGAATAAGCTTCTCGCTACTTAAATTACATTTACGTTTGAAAGTAGCATTCTAATCATTTGTAAAGTTTTTCGGCAGCATGAATAAACTTGTGAATATTTAAATGCGAATTCTATCAAAAATTAGAATCGCATTCTAAACCTTTGTATGGTTTCTTGCCAATATGAATAAGCTTGTGACTATTTAACTGCGATTTATATTTAAAAGTAAAATCGAATTCTAAACATTTGTATGGTTTTTTGCCAGTATGAATTTAAGTAGCCAGAAGCCAGAAGCTTCTGGCTACTTAAATTACTTGTGTTAAATAGGTGTTACTTCATTCGAAAACTGCTTTAAATACGTTTAAGAGATTCAAATTGACTTAAAAAAGACCGGGCAAGGATCTTAGATTTTATGTTATTAAATAGTTAATTACATTTATGTTTAAAAGTAGCCCCGCATTCTAAACATTTGTATGGTTTTTCGTCAGCATGAATAAGCTTGTGGATATTTAAATGCGATTTCTATCTAAAACTAGAATCACATTCTAAACATTTGTATGGTTTTTGCCAATATGAGCAAGCTTATGTCTATTTATACTTTCTTCTGGCTGAAACGAGAATCGCATTCTAAGCATCCGATGGTAAAAGATCTGAACGTCCGGGCACTTTAGAAGAGATATTGGAAGAGGTTTTGGTGAAGGTATCAGCAAATCCGAAAAAAGCTTGGAAGTGGCCGTTCCTCGAACCACATTATGGAATATCTTACGAAAACACAAGTTTCATCCGTTAAAGTTACAAATGTTATAACACATATCGCCAGTTGGGAATGTGTAATTGGTTTTTAACCCAGAGTTTTTATTTATAGTTATGTTTTCAAATGAAGCCAATTTTTATGTAAATGGTAAGGTGATCAAACATAACTTTGGGTTTTCACTGGCTTATCGGCAGTAAGAAACAAGGAACTGATCGCGTCATAGTTTGATGTGGTCTGTGGAAAGCCCGGATCATAGGCTCCTACTTCTTTGACGAAACAGTTGACAGTGAACTTTATTTGCCCATATTACGAGATGAATTACTATCTGATTTGGATTTGTTGGGTTCTGGAAAACTAGAATGGTTCATGCAGGACTATGATGAACAAGTTTGTAATTGGCTAGATGAAAACTTATCCACGATCTCCAAATTTAAAATCGATGGATAGTGCTGTGATCAGTCACGATCAGCAAGTTCGAAGAAAAAGCAACTGCGGGATCGCATCACAACTGTAACGCCTGACTTCCTAACCAACATTCTGCAGATCACGGGAAACCGTTATCAATTATGTGTCGACTTAGAGGAAACCATATAGAATAACCTAAGCTTATCCATACAGATGAAAAATCATACAAATATTTGGAAAGCGATTCTAGATTTACCAACAAAGAGCACTAAAGCCACACATCGCTATCCATAGAGAATGTAAAGTTATGAACACCAAAAGCTTAATTAGCGTATAAGTAAAACAATTCAAATGTTCAGAGTGTGACTTTAGTTATGAATATTTGATGTTCCCCATATTAATTCCAGTGGACTAAAAAAGAGAACGGAAGGTCGAATGTTTAGAATGCGATTATCAAGTTTCGTGTTTTTCAATATCTCAGTTTATTTTAATCAATCAAACCCATAAGCCTATTTAGATAGATACTGAAAAAATATACGTAGGTGACCTTGAATATTTCAAACTTATGGTTAATATTTAGGGAACTGTCAAAGCTAGACCCATCATGTTGGGGGTTAGAGAATTAGAAGTGCTATGATAATTTGTAAAAATATATAGGGTGTTACTAAAAAGTTTTGAATTCATTTATTCCATTATCAAAACAAGTTTTATAAATTTACAGTATTAGGTACAAAACAACATATATTACTGAGATAGGTACCTAATCTGAGGTCATCAGTGTTTAAGATATACTTGATATTCAGTCCAGATTTGTAAGATTCTTAAAACTTTAGCATCATATAATTAAGATATTCGGCAATTTTCATCATTTGCACAACATAGAGTAAATATTAATTTATTCAAGTTGCAGGAAATCAATCAACGTTTATATAAGGATCTTAGTGGGTACGTTTCCGGAAACATATTATTAAATAATTACCCTTGATTGGTCCATAATAAGGTTCTTTAATATGTTTTATTAAAAAATGTACTTCCTTATTTTGTTTTAATTTATTGCGACCGGTTTCACTTATCGAATAGAAGCATCATCAGGATAAAAATTTTACTAAAAAATATAGCATATGAGAATTCTCATATATACTTATATGCTATACTTTTAAGTAAAATTTTTAGCCTGATGATGCTTATATTATTTAAGTGAAACCGGTCGCAACAAAAGTAATTTTTTTTAATAACACATATATTATGAAATGACATACACGGATACACCTGAATGACATACCTGATAAGACTTCCAGTAGTTTTATAAGTTGTTTTCCATCTCGAAGATCACAATAGAGATCGGTAATGCGTGAATTCACACGTACAAGATGGGAATTGACCCATTTCTGAAATGTCTTCTTCTGTACGCTCTCGCGTTCGTCGGCGAGCGCCTTGATTCGTGATCGTTCGAATAGTCGTGAGGATGAATTGCCACCATCGTATTCGTATTCGTCGCAGATCTCCTGCTGCAGATTTGGATCCCAGCGTACGATAGGACTAATATCTGTTGTCATATTGAATGAGTAGGGAATTTATTCGTGATGTTGCGTACTAATTTTTTTTGAAAGGCCTTGTAGGCCACCTAAAAGAAAAAAGAATTGGGAATTAAATTAGTTGAGATTGAGCCCATTGTAACTTAGATAGTAAAATAGTTATATTTCTGTCCTTATTTATAAAAGAGGACATATGACAAAATTTTTATTTGCGAAAATATTCTAAAAGGTTCCCATTTAGAATATTTTCGTGAAAAAGCTCAAAACCCCTATCGGAGAGCTCTAATCACAATTTCTTAGGTATGAATGGCCAGAAGTCGTAACCCCTAGCGGAAACCGAAAGAATAACTATAATAGTTTTAAAAAATGCTAACATTTAAAACGCAGTCCAAGATTATAAGTGTAGTCCGCCCCTGCGTTATGCTTTAAAACCATATAAAAACTCGAAATTACGTTAGGACATCGCTTGCATTCCTTCGATGGAGACAGTTTACAATTTTTTATTGCTAAATTCACACCGTTTAGGAAACTTGCGATACAATTCTCATCGCTAGTTCTTTTTGCTACTACCAACAAGGACATATCAAATCTCAGATTACCTATGCGGAGAGAAAACCTATCGTCCATCGCAGTTTTCCGTCCTTGCCAGTTCTATCGCCTGGAATAAGCTCCACACAGCTGGGAAATCAATAGACGCGTTACGAATTCGACGCAGAACACATGTTGATTAGATACATATATGTGGATTTGTTGGTATAAAACTTGACCCTCGACAATTTTAGCATTTTATATTAAGAATTGCTAGAGTTGCCACCTTACATTTAATTATATACAGGGTGTGCACATTCATTATTGCTATCTCCTAAAATAGAAGAGATAGAGAAACATTTAAATAGAAAAAAAATCTAATAAACCACATACATTATATTATTGTTCGGATTGCGAGTTCAAGACATCACACAAAACTACTTTGGTAAACCAAAAACAGGTACACAGTGACGATATAATATATCTTTGTTGCGATTAAGGATACAAAACTGTACACAAAGTACTTTTCGAAATGCACAAACGTATACACATTGCTCAGAAACCACCTCGTTCTTCAGATGTTAATTTAATGAAGTATATACATCACAATTGGATAGAAGAGACAGAGAAAGGTTGAAATGAGGAAAAAATGTAGATAATTAAAAAACAAACATCAGCATCAAAATTTTCAGCGCCGTATTTGAAATATTTAAGAAAATTACAAAATTTTGGTTTTTGTACATATTTGAAACACGGCTCTGAAAATTTAAATTCGTATGTTTTCTTTTTAATTATCTACATTTTTCCTTATACAATCTTCTATTTTAGCAAATAGCAATACTGTAGCCATTAGAAAGTACACACCCTGTATACATAAATGATTTTCTAATTACATATAGTATTATTTCAACCTTCATAACTCGCAGTCGATGATTTTAGCCCTCAATAACTCCAACCTTCGTAAGTGAAAGTTCTTGATAACTCTATTTATTTCTTATTCCGTTTAAGTTCGAGTTATCAAGGTTCCACTGTATATATACACAATATAAATATTTCAGTATTATTCCAGTTATAAGATAGAGCTAAAAGCTACCTCCTAGTTGCTTTAATAAACCACAAACTTCTACATCATGATGATATATTATTCATTGTTCGGATTGTAAGTTCAAGATTTCACACAGAACTGCTTTGGTAAACAACAAAATAAATACAAGTGGTGATATATTACATGATTGTTACGATTGCGGATATAAGTCTGCGCCTAAGGCTCTTTTCGAAATGCACAAATGTATACATATTGCTCAGAAACCACTTCCTTTTTCCGATGATAATTTAATCAAGCATATACGACACATTGGATGAGAAGAAATAAAGAAACGCGTGAATGATGTAGATAATTAACAAAAACAAACAAATAGCAAATATCAGCATTCAAATTTGACTGTCACCTTTTAAGTCAACTATTAAATTCAATTAGCACAATAGTGTTTAGGGTAAACTAAACAACATTAGTCTAACCCATGAATCCTCCGGTCCCCATATTTGCCGACGGCGCGGTCTGCTGTCGTTTTTAACTTCATTTTTCCCCACTGCCGCTTTTGTGTCACTCTTTCTTCGTGGACACTTTGCGCAAAATTGAGGTCTCTGGGTCTTACACTTGTTCCCCAAGTTTTATTTTTTCAAGTTTCATAGAAACCGAGATATTTAATGTAGTGCAATAGCCGGTTTCAAGTAAATCGATCGTAAACTTTACAAAACAAAAAACACCCTGTATATTTCTTAGTTTGTAGTTTTAGAAAAAATGTTTAAAATGAAATTGAACGAGCTTTTGGTGGTTTTTCAAGTGTCCTATCTTTTGTAGTTCCTGAAATATATCAAAAAGTTTGTAAAATTTTAAATGTGGCAACATCGCGCTCTATACCACTTGCGGGGATTACTTTCATTCGACACATAATGCAATATACTATATGCAAGCGAAATTTCAGTCTTCTAATTTTAAAACTGAATTTCTCAATGAAATAATCATTTCGAGTCCCTCCAAAAATTATAATGTGTACCCGCCACTGATAACATTTATTCAATTGCGAAAGCAGTTTATATGTCTCATACAACGTAAAATATTTTTTCCTGTAACTTCGCATATATGAGCTACTACGTATGTCTTACATGTATATAATGATTGTTGAATGTCGGTTGCCATGGCGACAAGCTGCAAAATTTTAAGTTATTAGGGCCTATATATTTCGAACTATAAAAGTGAGACCCAGTATATGTGGTATCATTGTAAAGCAAATCGGAAGGGCTACCAAAATATAAGAAAATATACAGGGTGTTACTAAAAAGTTTTTGGAAAAAAATTATTGCTCAAAATCGGTCCAGTATGTTCAGTTGATCACACTGGTAGAATTGAGGTTCCTTGGTCTTACATAAGTTCTCCAAGTTTCATTTTTCCAGCTTTTGTAGGAATCGAGATATTTAGAATAGTACACTTTTTTCAAGGTCAAATTACTCCGGCGCTATGACATGCGATTTTTTAAAGTCGCTTAAGTATTAAAGGAACTTTCGACACAAGAAATTAAAAAAAAATCTTGCGAAACTTTTCGAGAAAATGGACCCTAAAATTAGCAAGACAAAAAACAACCTGTATATATGTTAAATTGTGATTGTGGAAAAAATGTTTCAAATAAAATCGCCGGGCCTTTATGTAGCCTATACAATAAAGTTTATTCAAATGTCCTATCTTTTATCGTTCCTGAGATATTTCAAAAAGTTTGTTATGCTTCAAACGTGACAACACCGCTTTCTATACAATTTGACAACATGGGACTTTTTTATTCGACGCATAATACAAGGCGCTATATGTGTACAAAATTTCAATCTCCTAGTTTGAATACGAAATTTCTGAACAAAAAAAATATTGAATTTATAAAAAAAATGAAAAAAACTGTTCTGCGGGCTCATAGTAAACACCTGTTTACCAGATCGGTCCCATAGGGAAGGAGAAATTCTTGAACATACAGACGTACATACTAACAGACACCGAAACATCGACCCTTGCTTTAATTTTTTGAGCAAGAAACATTTTTTTTAGAAAAAAACTTATATGAAAAATTGTTCCTTATGATTAAATGTACATCGGAAGATGGAAGTGGCTTCTGGGCTATATATATATATATATATATATATATATATATATATATATACGTTTTTGCATTGCGAAAATAGCCTTGTGTCTAGTCTTGTACCCGCAATCGCAACAATGATATAATATATCGCCACTATGTATGTTTGTGTAGTTTACCAAAGTTTTGTGAGTAGTCTTGAACTCACAATCCGAACAATGATATATCTTAATTACATACAATTTTCCCCATTAAAACGTTTCTCTATCTCTTTTATTTTAGGAGATAATAATACTGTAGCTATTAGAAAGTAAACATCCTGCACACGTCTTCTTTAATAAATTTATTCAGAAATGATCTTTAATCTGTTAGTATTTGTTGATAAAATAAAATAAACTTGGAAAGGAATTTTTATTATATCTGATAACCTAGTTAATTAAATTCATCCCTTTCTTTATAATCCTATCCATCTTCATGATTAATTTAGGTCAAAATAGCAAGCTTGTTACGATACTAGCTCCAATTATCATAAAAGCATGATGATTCAGTATATATCTACATAAAATAAAGTAGGTCAGAAAATATTCAAGTTTTTACGTCTTGAATTTAAAAAAGAGAGAAATAGAGTTAAATATCAATAATATATGTAATTCAGTTGAATGGGAGGAGGAGGGGGACTTATAATCTATCTACACAAATTGGGAAAAACTATGTCGATTTATCGATAAAAAGGGATAACTGCTAAAACTTATAGCCAAAATGGATGTTCTGAGCTATTAATCAAAATACCTCAGCAAATCAGTAGGGTGCCGAGAATAATGGATTTTCCTCAACTAATTATTAAAATGACTGATTCTATACAGAATAATTCACAAATACATAGAAGGAAAATTAATTCAATGGATCTTTTTCTTCAATTAATTGCTTTGAGGATTTTGCTAGAAAATAAGAAATTTTATTGCCTTAGTTAATAAAATCTTTTATTGATATCATGAAATATGTCGGAAAATCCATTTGGGATTCGTAGAAAGTTTATTTCAGTCTTCTACACACCGAAGAGGATTGTCGGAGTTATTCGGATAAATGTGATAAAAGTCTCTCATTTATGAGGTGCCACATTTGAGGCATCACTGTGATGAAATGAGAGTTACTCATTTTCCAAATACGAAGCAAATTATTATTTATGAGACGTTCTTCCTCTTTTTGCCTCAAAAGAAGAATTCCTCTTTTACTTTCATTTTGTTTGTAGACCGTGGCAAAATCGCAATCAGAACATATAAACGGTTTATCGTTTGAATGATGACTGCATGTATCGAGTTAAATAATGTCTACGCAGCGTGGAATATTCGCAATCTGTACATGTATGTGGCTTCTTAGGTTCAAGTTTATAAAAGTGAATAACCAGCAAACTTTAACGAGCTGTCCCAGAATCGCAATCAGAACATTTGAACGACTTTTACCCGGAGCGTTTACGTCCATGTATAATTAATTTCTCGAATTTTTTTTTTAATATGACGACTTATTATATTATGCGAGGAGTTACTTTCTTACTTCCCGTCCACATCGGTGGTGTATGTTAAGGGAAGTATTGCAATAGTACAAAATTTCACATACGCCAATTGAACATGATAGAGTTTAAACGGTTCAACCGATTGCAAACAAATTTAGCATATGTATTTAGGACTGTGTAAGGAAGAACCCTGTAGATTTTGAAAGAAAAACAAAACGATTCACCAAAAGTGGCGTACCGGAAGTAAAACTACAACCGAATCACCGGAAGTAAAACTACAACTTCAACCGATTACAACCAAATTTGATGTGACTTATCTCTATGCAAAGCTAAACGTAGTTGAAAAATTTCAGGCACTTCCGGTGACCGTGGGTGATAGAAATGATGTTGATAGTTATAGAGGAGTAACGATTATGGATGGGTTATATTATATAGGTTATATGCGAGGGTTATAAATAGGAGATTGGAAGAAGTGTGTGATAAAGGAATTCTTTCATATACTCAGAATGGTTATCATAGCTAAAGGGATTGCAGATAATATTGTTACCATAAATTTTGTGGTTAGAGCTAGTGAAAGGCCTTTGACAGGTTTGTGATAGAGAATGGAGAAGGTAGGGATTTCAAAAGGGATGAGAAGAATGGTAGAAAGAATGTATGAAGGAACGAAACTAAGGGCAAGAGTAAATGAGAATGTATCGGAATGGTGTGACACGCAGAGGTGTAAAGCAGGGATGTCCAGTTAGTACCTGCTAGTTCAATATTTATTTGCTGGATTTAGAGGATGTTTTGATGAGAGGACAAGTGGGTGGGGTTAAGGTTGGAAGGACTTATGCAAACGATATTGGCT
>WYDF02103772.1:0-10559 GCA_009867245.2 Adranes taylori
GATCAAATCAGATCAAATCAGATCAAATCAGATCAAATCAGATCAAATTAGATCAAATCAGATCAAATCAGATCAAAGCAGATCTAAACAGATCAAATCAGATCAAATTAGATCAATTCAGTTCATGCACAGATTAAACCACTGATAAAACTCTAAGCAAGGCGTCGGCTTTGCACGGCAGAATTCTATTTTAGAAATTAGCTAAATAAATGGTCACTAGCGATCGTAGGCAATGGCAAATCGGACAGCGGAGCTGTCCAAGTCGTAAACAAATACTGGGAAAGAGTGAGTCAAGTAGGGGAACCGAGGATTAATGGGTAAGTGATTTTTAGGTCACTCAAGTTGTATTTAATTTACCCTAAACAACTATTGTGCAAAGTGCATTTACGAGTTATAAGGTGAAAGTCAAAATTAAAATTCAAAATTTAAACTTTTGTCAAAACGTAGGATTTCCAGTATATGAAAGATTCCTTTATCTAAAAATTGAAAGAATCTTGATTCAATATTTTCATGGGTATAGCATGTCAGTGTTACGATAGATTAGACCGTTTATATTACTTTAGTTTAATATTGTAATATGTTTCATTGTTGGAGTCCACATTTTAAACTTATGAAACAAACTGTTCCAAAACTCCATTTATTGATTAAACAGTTTTAATTGGCTCCATCTATGGGGAACACTAAATGCCTTGACAATTGTTTCTGAGAGACAATTACCTCTTCTTCTCAAAAACTGAATAAATAGCTTAATGAAATATTAATTAATTGAGTAGAATAAATAAATCGTACCTTGTATGTGTTTAATTGAATTGAACTGTAACATGTTAAAATTTTGTTTGTCATTTTCCTTTGGTAGTTTTGGAAAATTTATATTTGTGTTGAAATACTTTGTCTCAGCGGTCTGTGCTTGGTTTCTGCGGTTTCTGCGGGCTGAACTTATGATTCAGTTTTTGATTGTTGAATTATTTCATTTTGCACTTACTTGTTAGTATTATTTTCAAAAAGGTTTATATACGCTATTATCAAAAATTCTTTTGTTGACAGGAAAAATGCTCTACTCAAGAAATTTTACAAGTTCATCTAGTTAAAAATAACTAACATTATTGTCCACATGGCTGGAAGAAATTACAAATGTTTAATCAATAAATGGACTTTGTTTCATTAAATTTACTTTATTTTGCGTTCGGCGGGATTTTCCACATAAGGGCTTCTGGCTTCATTGCAAACTAATGAGATATGGTATTGTAATTTGTATTCTTATAGTTTATATTTATAATGCGATATTTATCTTTCATCATAAAGAATTAAAAAAATTTATTGTCTCAAATAATTGAAAGATTAATATCTGCGAGATTGCCCTGTCAGAAATTTCCAGAAAAGGAAGACAAGAACGGCTGCAACCCGCGGATCTATCTGCGCTGTAGGCAAATACTGGGACCAGAGCATACATGGCTAGACAATTAAATAGACGCATTCATGGGTACTTGAATTCAAAAGTCCTCGATAGTCAGTGGGTTCGAAGTACATTAGAGTGCCTTATTTGAAATTTCACTAAACGTGTGTTAATAGTCGCGGCAAAGCGAACAGCAAGGATATCCGTGCCGTAGTCAAATGCTGGCACCGGGGGCGTCATGGATAGTCGAACTCGTAAGTATTTCGCATGTGCAAATACTGGTCCAGGTGTCCGCGCTACAGACAAATACGTGGATTATGGGCATTAAATAAAATATTTAAATATTTAATTAACATAATTTACAACTTAATATTGAATACGATTCTTCGAAAAATATTTGGACCCGTCCACGAAGTTTTAAATACTACTTCTTTATTTCATAATTTTTAAAGACTTTATCTATAATTTCCGAAATCGTTTGAAAATTAGAGATGGAGAAAAAAGGATTTCATTATCTCAAAGTGAAATTAATTACATTAAATAATTAATATAATTCTAATTACTTTCTACAAACAATCCGTAATTAGAAAGAAACATATAAATATATAAAACCTTATTTCTGTGTTCCCAGAGTTGAACCAAATGTTAAAATTAAATGCGAACCCTTTGAGGCATAGAGACCATAATAATGATGTAGTCTAGAATCAGATACAGTAAAATAAATACCATTAGTTTGCTTCCATAATGAAGCATTATATAAATTTAATTATAGAGAATTAATCGCACCGTTTTGGGGTTTAAGGTCAACAGACTTTCATTATTGTTATCGAAATGTATTTACATTAGAAACTATTTTCCTTAAATATCGTTTAAGCATTGTGGCGTAAGTTAGCGCTCAGGACCGTCTGTAAAAAGGCGAATAGCGGAAATATTTTCAAATGCTTCTTACATTTATATTTATTATTTTAATTTAGGACATTACGTTTTAAAAGAAATTCACTAGCGTTACTAAGTATTAATGCCTAAAGTATTAGAAAAGTTAGTATATTAGTATATATTAGTAAATTATTTGTTTCAAGTTTGAATAATATACAGGATTACTCAAATGAACTGATTTCATTACAAAATATTTTATTAAAATTATACACACCTCCAGCCAAGTATTATACTCAGAATCTTTTATTCTTGTCTGAAAACTGTTCAATGTGGCCACCACACGCACCACAGACAAGATTAATGGGATATATGTATTCCACTCAAGCGCCTGTCGGCATATCACGATCCAGAGTTCATCGTTCTTATTATAAGATGTTTGGGTTCATTGAGGTTTGTTCGTTTCGCGATGGAACATAAACGTAATTTCTTATATATTTCCACAAGAATACATAACACATGGTGGGTTTTGGGGATCTCACTGAACATGCACAAAGATCAAGATCTTGGGTAAATGGATGTATTCCAATTTAATAGAAAATCACATTTGTATTACTTTTATATTACACTTGGAATTGATGATACTGGAAATTGCTATTTCTAATTATTATAAATTGTTTGTATCTGCATTACAACACCCTAAATGAGAAGTGTGTTGTGGATAAAGTTTCTAATTACTTGATTTGTTAGCCTTTCTTCGTTATACATAATATTTCGGTTGTTGAAATGGTTCAATGATGCCTTATTTCACCTAATTCTCATTTAAGGTGCTGTAAGCAGATATCAAGAATTTATAAACAATTAAAAACATCAAATTCTCATATCATCTAAAACAAGCGAGATGCTGGTTGCATTCATAAATTAATAATTCATGAGTTGAATTTTTATTGCTACAAACAGCCAGCTAATGGCTTAGTGAGCAGAGTCGTATACTTCAAAATATTGCGACAGTGATTACGTACTATTTACCGTACTATTACGTACCTATTACTTCAAATAATATGTTACACTTCAGAACAAAAAGTAGCATTATTTACACATCTAAAAATATTTAACCCGCTATCGCTCGGGTACGAAAAGTTAGACTCAGGTACCAAAAGTGTGTGCTAGATTTTATCTAACAATTACATTTCCCATATTTATCTGAATAATATCCTAATTTCATTTGAAACTAAATTTATTGTTATTATATTTATTTTAAACAAATTATTGTAAACTAGATGATAACCCGTCCTAAAACGACTATCCATTACCAGGTCATATTTTATTTACCCAAATGAGTTGGGTTATTTGACCCCTACCGGCGTTTTTCGTAATTCACACAGAGTAAAGTTATATAATATAATCTAACATAATAAAAAAATTTAAATGCACGCCACTGCTAGTATTGAATGTAAACTAAACGTAATTCATGTCTCTTTTAATGCAGCATTCGTACGTACAAAAGTACTAATTATCTCACTCGCACATAAATGCTTGATATAATAAGTATCAAAAGCGTTCCAGCACATACACAGACGGACGGACAAAGCTAGACGTTTATATATAAGTATTGTACAGAAAGAATTTCTTTGAACTTATTGTAACGTACTATCGCTTATAGATATCCGAGTAGATGCTAACGGAACTCCCACTCGCGACGTTGCTAATGGGGGGCCTTAGCGTTTGTCACAATAATAGCGCAAATAGATATTAGGCTAATCCAGTCTTCAGGAATCTCTCTCGGGTGCCAATACGTTTAAAGTGAGACTGCAGTTCGAACTAATGGTCCGGTACTCAGAGGCTATCTGACGACGTTGGTATGCTCAGTGGGCAGCAGGTGTCCTAGATCTTGCGAGTACTTGTAACTGAACTTAATCCTAAGAATGAAATAGCATGAAAGATTTAACATAAAGGTCGATTATTCTTTTCGACAAGGTAAAGAAATAAAATATGTATATTCAATTACGAACTAGTAATAAATCAAATACATAAGTGTTAATATACACAAATAAACTTAAATCAATGACGTAATCATAGCGGTTACATGAGCGAAGCAATCATAATAATAATCAAGCGGTTCTATCTAAAACGGCACAAAAACATAATAATAATTAATAACCGTGCAAATAAATAATTACGGCGGTATTTAGAAAAAACTAAAACGGTGCATACAAAGCAGTATAAACGTGCGGTGGTAAAATAATCGATCAATACTACTGCGGTAATACTACTACGGTAACCATGTAAAAGCTATTAATCGTATGACGGAGAGGAAAGAGTAAATTTAACTATCCTGGTAGAGTCTGTTATTCTCGGAATCCACTGGCTATCGCAACTCCACGATTATGCGTAAGTGCTACGAACGCCTGAGCGGCTAAGATCAGTTACGAGTATGCGTACGTATGATTGTATGATCTTATCCGCCTGGTGGTGATAGTATAAATGAAATACTGTAAACTGTCACAGCTCTACGGGTATGCATAGCTGTTACGAGAGTTCAATTGAATAAGATCGGCTACGGTTGTGCGTGCATGTGACATTATACCTTCTGGTGGTGCATGAAATAGGTTATAGGTACGGTATGGCAAGGCTATTCGACATAGACGCAATTTAATGAGATAATGTAGGCTATGCAAAAGACTCTCAACTGCTGTAGTCTGGACCGGTCGTTGGATAGCTGCTGCTGTGATTAACGGCCGGCTGGTGTGTCGTCGCTCTTTTATAGATCCCGGAAGATACACAGAGATACACACATCTGAGCGTAATAACAGCGAGACACCCAACCACCAGTTATATTTCCTCGCATATACACTTTATTGTGTACGCGCGTCTCCCACTTTTTTTATTCAATTCGGTATAGCCAGAGCAATTTAAATATTACGTTATACTAATATACGATACGCCCCAGTTTGCTGTTTGCAAATTGGTTTAGTGCACTTATCACCAGGCTGATTTGAAAATCAGCTGAAAACCAGGCTGATTTGAAAATCAGCCTGGTTTTCTATGTATTAGACATTATCGGAATATCTCAGTTTGGCACGCGGAACTGCGTAATTAAAATCTGTTATTTGAAGACTTGTAGATATTGTTCAATCTCCAAGAAAATTGTTGGGGTTTTGGCGTTACGGTATTGAAAAAGTTTGTATTTTAGCTCGTTTTAGCAAATGCTGCCTTATGAGTTGTTTTGCGAATTTTAGTATTAAGCAAGAAATACGGAATTATCCGCTTATTTTTTGTTATCATCCCTTCTTCTTCCTACAGTGTTTTGCCCATAGAGGTTGGAAACAATCTCAGCACATCTCATAGAGATAGAGATGGAGATATATATATATATATATATATAGAGAGAGAGAGCGAGAGAGAGAGAGAGACTAGTACTACTAGTGTTGCAACACTAGCAACACTGCCTTATGAGTGTTGCAACACTAGCAACACTAGCACTTCACCGTGCACAGAGGTAGAGAGACATAGAACCAACTATAGAAGTCCACATAACGCTTACACACTAGTGTGGGTTTGGTTTTCATTGCTGTTTTGCTTTGGGCTGGTGTTTATCTAGTTTTTGTATGTTTATATCAATGCAGAATGCAAGCCAAAAATTATCTACATATTAGGATAAAGATGCTTTTTGCTCTCATTTATGGCTCCTATAGTTACGTGGGTATTCTTTTTCTATGGGTTTAGTTAACTCTGGTTTAATGTTTTCGTCCGAATGTAGGTTTTTACTATATCCAATTTCGAACAAAGAATTCTTAATGAGTTTGTTGAACTCTGCGCCCATCTAGAAATTTGATGCTATCTTGTGTTCAAGGAATGTTCTGATGAGTTCAATGAACTTTCAGAACGATATTTGCATCTAAATGGATTTTTCTATTGTACTTGAAAAGAGCGTACGTGTTGGCATTTTGACACTTTCTATGTTGAAACCTCCGCCACTATCTCTCGATTGGGTAGTCTCTATTTTGGAAAGGGATTGCAGATACGTAGTTCGTTTGTAGGGTTAAATCTGATTGGAGAAACCCTACCGTAGAATATTAGGACCCCCAGGCCAGCGTTAATGAGACGCATTTAAAGCTTTGTCTGATTGTCTTCGAGTGAGTATTTCGAACTTTCAACCAGTATAATTCTCTCTGAACCGTCAAACCTGACTTTTGACATCGAGCACAGTCGCAGTGTAAAGAAGGTTTGTTCTCCAAGGTGCCACAGCGAAATACTATACCAATACTAAGTTCAATTCTACCAAGATTTTCTACAAACTACAGATCAGGTATATATTAAATTCCACTGTCAACTTTCGGCCGAATTTTTCGGTATTTAGTCTTCTATAATCGAATCCATTTTTGCTTCACTCGCCCATAAATATTTTATAATTTATTTATTATAATTACAAAACCTTTATTGCAATCAAATAAAAACAATACAATAAATTCATCTAAACCTAAATATTTAACAATTTCTTAACAAATAAACTAGCACTCTATATAACTGTTACCCTATCCTTCCTCATCCCTTAATAATACCCATTTCATTTTTCCTCTGATTGATTTCACTCATCACTATTTCCATTATTTTAACACCCTCCCCTATTTGTCCCATACATCTATTCCAGCTCACTTCTTCTGTTCTCTGAAGTCTTTCTAAGTCCAAATCCTTACATTCGCCCATCCAATGTTAACGAATGTTCCCTTCCCCGCACAGTCTACATCTCTTTTCATCCTCATTCATCCGTTTTCATCCACATGTTCTTCCTTTCCTCATTCCCGTATATAAATCTAGCAATCATCTTATTTTTTTCGCATACTTCTGCCATCCGCCACCTTCACATCACGTCTCACCCTATCGTACTATTCATTTATTGGCCATGCGAATCTCTCATACATCTTTATACGCTCTTTCACACATTGACTTCCTTCTTCTCCTTTTTCCATCTTCATTATATTCATATATACATTTCTCACAATTCTTTCTTTGTCAAACTTAGACTCATTGAACTCTTGTAGTACAATTTCAGTAGGTGTACATCTTTCTAAACCCAATAACCTTTTCATAGATATCACTCCCATTCCTTCTATATTCAATCCCTCTTTCATTACCCATACTTCCGCTACATCCATCAAAATGCTCCTTATACACACCTTAAGGATCCACATCCTCATTTTCACCATTCAATCACCTTCCCACCTATCTCAAACTTATCCTCTCTACTCTCTCTTCATCCTTTCTTGAACACGATAACTTTAGTCTTACTTAAATTCATTTCGATACCTCATTTCGATATCATATACTTATTCACCCGATCTACTACTTCTCTGTTTCCCGCCATACACACAATATCATGAGCATAGCTTACCGATCATAGCCTGTTCTCTCTTAACATACATTCCAGATCTGACATATAAATTTTAAACATACTAGTACTGATTGGGCACCCTTATCTAACCCTTATTTACACTGAACCACTCAGTGTAAATACTTCCCATCTACACCTCCCATCTACTTTTTCCCTTATTTTTGTTTCCTCATACAGTCCCTTTATCCCTATACATAGCATCTCACCTACATACCTACTTCTCGCATCTTCTCCCATAACCTTCTCCTGTCAATTTGATCAAAAACCGATTTTAAATCAACAAATAATATATATTGTTTACTTCCATTACGTACCTCCTCATCTATAATATAGTTAATTGCTACTATATTATTTATTGCCCCTCTCTCTTTAACAAATCCCCTCTTTTTTTCCTCATCTCCCTGTCTAGTTTCCTGTTTAACACTCTTGCACATAATCTGTATATCCCATTCATGCTCGTAACTCTCCTGTAATTATTTAGATCCATTCTATTTCCTCTTTTATACACTGGTATGATTTATGATTTCTCCCTTTGTCCAATCTTCCGGAATGCACTCTTTCCCCATCCATACTGCATTCATACAGCTAGTTAACGTTATCACCCCTTCTTCATTCAAGTACTTCCATATTCTGACCCACATCCTATATGGTCCCTCGAACTTCCCATTCCTTTATTCCACCTATTTCTTCCATTACTTTCCCTACTTTAATTTCCATATTTATACTCACGGATCCCCTGCCTACTTTTCTCTCCACTACACTTCCTTCCCCTATTACATCCTCTATTAAATTCTCCTTGCAACCTTATTTTTCTTTCGTCCCTTTCCTATTTACCTCATACCTATTCCTCAAATATTTCGGTATCCCCGGCAAATCTACATCTTCAATGCGTAAACGAGGTAATCAATTCCAGAAGAAGAGGGAGGCCAATCGTCAGGTGTTCTGAGCTAACGAATACGGACGAGAGCGCACCCCAGAGTGACCCATTAAGCAATGCTGCCCAACAACATCGTCAAACCCGCCGCCAAGCCAAGCAGAACCTCTGTGGACTGTATACGACTTGCCACTATTACCGATAGCGCCAGGATATGTATCATTGCCGCCGATCCCCGGTAAAGGATGGATGTACCCCGTTACTCGAGAAGAGCGACGTCGACGTCTCCTCCGAGGCATCTTTGCCGAATAATTCATCACCAATTACTCAGAAAAACGTATATCAAAGTTTCTCATACATATTACAAACTATTCTCATATTATACAAACTTTTTCATAATTTTCTTAATGGGCCGGATTTGATAAATCAGCCTATTTAGAGGAGTGAAATGAATTGAGTCTTATTGCACGAGCAATATGTTGCAGAAAAATTATAGTCCATCAGACATAAAGTTTTTAAATATAACCTATTACAAGTTTAAATGTATCTCTCTTTTTTAGTTCTTTTCGTCTGTGAATTTTTTCAGTTTTTTGCGTGAATCTTTATATTTTACTAAAGTATCCGCAAAACGTTCTTTTGCGCCCCACCTGGTCCTCATATTTGCTTATGGCGCGTTCTGCTGTCCACACGACCGTGGCCTGCGCCGCGGCTTTGCCACGGCCAGCGGAATTAGACCGAGCCGTAAGAGGAGCCGGAGGCTCGGAAACAGAAGACGAAAACTGACATGAGATACAGTACACAACGATGCAGATGGGAATTAGGGTATTTGGGTACGAAGATCCAAGAAGAACTCAACCAGAAGAACTCAACCAGTTTGACCGAGATTGTATGGATGCACTGGAAGAAAGGAGGTGGTCAAAAGTATTGCAAAGTGACACTAGAGGGAATTCATGATGATGAAACAAGGGTTTAATGGAAGCAATGTAAAACAAGAAGGAATGTAAAACGAGTGGGTAGAGGAGAGAAAAGAGAACTGGAAAAAGCAAAATTTTGGGGGATGAACGAATGTTGCAATCGTAACGTATAGTTCAATTCCCGCGGCTTCGTCATGCTTAGCGAAGTGGTCTAATTGCCGCTGCATAGCCGCGGCCAGCAATATGCGTTCATTGCCGCGACTTTGCCGTGGGCAGCGGACAGTTCTGATGTCCACACTACCGTGGCCTGTGGCGCGGCTTTTCCATGGCTAGCGGTATTGTTTTATTGCCGCGGATTCGCCGCGCAGAGCGAATGTGATCTATTGGCCGCGGAATTACCCTATCCAGCGGTATTGTTTCTTTGCCTAGGCTCTGCCGCGGCCAGTGATATGCTTTCATTGCCGCGGGCAACGGACAGTTCTGCTGTCTACACTACCGTAGCCTGTGCCGCAACTTTGCCGTGGCCAGCGGTATTGATTCATTGCCGCGGATTCGGCGCGCACAGCGACATGATCTAATTGCCGCGGCATTACCTTGTCCAGCGGTACGGTTTCATTGCCACAACTCTGCCGCGGCCAGCAATATGCTTTCATTGCTGAGATTTGACTGCGGCCAGTGGTATGGTCTAATTGCAATCCCGGTGGCTCCTGAAGCGCGTTTAATAGCATCAAAATATTCTTCGTACTCAAATACCTATGTGTATAAATTTTCATGGCGATCGGTTGAATGGTGTAGAAGTTGATGTGATGTACCGCCATCTAGTGGCAACTTACAACGAAGTGGATAGAATAAAAACCTTCTCCGTAAATATATATATATATATATATATATATATATATTTGCCACATTTCATGATGATCGGTTAAACGGTGTCAAGGTCTATTAATCTCAAACACAGATACAAACATCCATTTATATATCGAACTGAGTCAGTAATGGACCCACGTCCGAAATTCGAGTCGGACGTAGTGATATATAATAGTGCTTACGACGTTTTTCACATATATATTATATATATATATATATATATATATATATATATAGAGGGCGAGA
>WYDF02103783.1:0-10559 GCA_009867245.2 Adranes taylori
AGGAAAAGCGGTAGAACTTCGCGCGATTTACAATAAAACGATATTTTCGTTCAAGACGGTCGCATTCCTCTTAAGTTTTTCTTAACAAGATGTAAGAAGATTTGATAAAATTGGACCACATCCGCTTTTGTTTACATTTGGAGCAGCGCCCATCTTGAATTTACGCCATATTACCGAAACAACTACATAGCGCCATCTAGCGCTGAATTTACAATATAATGCAGAAATCTGTTAACATAATGCAGGAATCTGCCAAAATTTAGGTATCCAACAGCACACATAGTGTTTGTTGGCGAGCATTCGCGTTCAAGTGTAAGTTTTTGGTTTATATATGTCGTGAGATGTACAAAAGCATGGTAGAGATATGTGGTTAGATGTTCGCGTTCGTGACGCCAATAGTAGAGTAAATTGGAGAGTTCTATGACACGAGCATGATCTTGATCAAGCGAACATCTCACGACATATCTAACCCGTGCTCACAATAAATCTTTACCATGCTATTGAGTACAAACGCGAACATCTCACGACTTATCTAAACCACGACTTCGATCCCGAACGCGAATGCTCCCAACGAATTATGTGTGCTATTGGTTACATAAATTTGGCAGATTCCTGCATTTCTACAGATTTCTGTTGTATATTGCATTGTAAATTTAGCACTAGATGGCGATATGTGGTTCTTTTCTGTAATATTATGTAAATCCAAGATGGTCGTCGATACAAATGTGAACAAAACACACGTGGTCTGGCTCAAAAGCACGTGGAACGTGCATAGAGGCTCCAGCCCGTCCCAAATGTTACTAGATTTGTGTGTTGGTAGTGTAAATTTACTAGATTTAAACCAACAAGTCTCTAAATTTTGAAAAGTCACTATGTTCTACGAGGTGTGGTATAGGAAATTAAATGGCTTAAAAATATACGGAAGTTGTACAAGATATTTCATAAGAATAACGTAATTTGACAGTTCATCTACAGCTATTATTTGTGGCACGCATTTGCGTTTGATACCGAAGACGACAGGCGACGGAACACTTACGGTTGTCGGGATATTTGAATTTCTTAATTTTTAATAATATAACTTTGAGCTAGAGACGTCTGCCCGCTCGAAGCTCATTATGGGTCTGCTCTGCGCGGTGGGGAGCAGGGGGTCTGCGGTGGAATGCCTGGCTCTGCATTGTACTTCTGGTGTTAGCCTTTCTTACCCTACTTCCATATAACTCCCCTGTCTAATCCAGTGTACACTAACTCTGTCTGCCTTTTTCTCCCTCTTTTACCCTCTTTCTTCCTTTGTCTGATATGGTTTGGTGGCACGCAAATAGGTACTATATATAAGATTTAATTCTACTTTAAATAAATCCACACAAGTGCTGACGAGTCAGTAATTTTTTTAGTTTGAGATTACAAAAACTAAGTGATTAAATCCGTGCAATTATTAAGTCACACTTTTATCAAGTTCAAACACAGCATTAGCATTTTAGGTAGCCAAAATGACAATTATTTCAAACATTTCACAGAATAAAATATAATCCGATCTCCCTTTATCAACATTTTTTTATCTTAATAGCTAAAACAACTTTTGCGTTAGCAGAAATATGATACTTTTAAAACTGCAGTCAAATCAACTTTATATTGTTCCCAGAAGAAAACATTACAAACTGAATTAACAAACTTACTTTTTCACAGAATAAAGACAGTTATTGATATCACGATAAGGACATCCCATGTATGTAGTTACGTGAAAAATTGGTATGTATATGATGATGAGAGTTGTTCTGATCACAGGTACATTAAATTTGAGATAAAAGGATTGTCACTGAGCAAAGACTTTTATTGTAACTCACGAAAAACTGATTGGGACTTGTATAAGAATGATCATTCTGAAAATTTACGTGAAACTAATCATAAGATTATCAACAAGGTTGAACTAGAACTGATCGCCAACCAAATGGAAGAGATAATTCTATCGGCCTACATCAAAAACTGCCCCCTCACCGTTAGGGCATCCAATAGGAAAACTCCCTCCTGGCATAATGGACTAACAAAGCTGAGGGCAAAAGTTCGAAAGTATATTAATTAGGCGACTGGGAGTGCTTTCGTAATTCTCTCACAGATTACAATAAAACTTTAAGGAAGGCAAGCAAGGACTTTTGGAGGAAGCACTGCAAGGAAGTAGAAAGTACTCAGCTAGCAGCCAGACTACAAAATACCTTTCCGAAAGGACCTTTCGCGGCAATAGGTACTCTACGCAAAGCAGACGGCACATATAGCGATCATGGACACGCACTTTCAAGATTCCGTTCCAGTAGTGACAAGTGTAAACGGCTCGGACGGTTGGAGTCTTCAGTGCCCCATAGTGGACACTGGAAGGGTTCACTGGGGGATCGCACAACAAATTGTCAATATTAAAAGCGCTAAACGGCCAATCAACACATTCAACCATACAAAGCACCTGCAAGGGATGACATCAAGCCTGTAATGCGGCAGAATGCCATTGGGCCTTTAGGCAGTATTATCACTGACTTTCTCAGTGCAAGCCTTGCATTAGGACACATTACATGGACTTGGAAGTAGGTAGGGGTGGTATTTATACCAAAGCCAAGTAATACCATTTAACTGGTTAAGTCCTCCAGACCGATAAGTCTCATGTCATTTATTTTCAAAATTTTAGAGAAAATATTATTCCGGCATATTAAAGTTCGGATTCTAATTCAGAAACCCCTTCCCCAGCCTCAGCTGGTTACAGCGCAGAAGCAGCACTTTTCAGATGGTTAACAGACTGGAAATGTCAATAAATAATAAACAGGTTGCACTGGGCGCCTTTCTTGACATTGACGGAGGCTTCAACAACATCTCCTTGGAGTTTTATCCCTGCTTTTTTTGTGGTGCCTTGAGGTTGACGCAAGTATGGAAGGGCAAGGCATTTACACCATTGGGTATACGGATCACACTGTCATCGTCCCAAAGAAAAGTTAATTCAATTCATAGGACCTTATGCAAGGAGCACCTAGCGTAGTCGAAAAATGGACAACGGACAGGGATTTGAACATTAGCCCTGTGAAAGCTGCAATCAAAAGAAGGAATTTGGACGACTTAGGCAGTGTAGAACATCAAGGGAAACATATAACGCTGCAGGGGGAAGTAAAGTACCTTGTAGTCATACTTGATTCAAAACACATTTGGAACCTGCAGATGGATAGAATAATAGACAGAACGGTTTTAACTTTCGCAGTTATAAGAAGAATGTACGAGAAACCATGGGGCGCGTTGTCGTACTTGGTGCACTGACAAGTCGGTTATTATTTCATCCATAACTTACTGCGCAGCAGCATGGTGGAAAAAACACTTTAGGTTAAGATAAGACAGAAACTGTATTCCATACCGATAACCGCATACCATTCTATAACAGGAGCTATGAAAACTATTCCTACGACGACGCTTGAGGTGGTGCTTGATCTTCCGCCACTGGAATTCATCATACAATCAGAAACGAAAGCCGCAATCTATCAGCTATTAACAGACCGAATTTGGCAAAGAAAACAGATACTAATATTACAGGGGATGGAATACTTGAAATGAAATCGGAGTGTATATCTCCAGTCTACAATATATACAAAAACTATGAAATCATCATAGATTCAGGTTTGTGGAGTGAAGACCCTTCTATTGCTAATACTGGTCGCACTTGAGGATAGACAAATGGCAGTAGGACTTTTTGTCGATTTTTAAAAAGCGTTTGGTTGCATCGATCACTCATTTTTATTACATAAGCTTCAACTTTATGGTATACGCGAAAAGGCACTACAATGATTCACCAGTTATCTATCCCAGAAAACGCAGTAGGTGCTTTACAACAAGTTTGATATATAAATATCTTCAGATGAAATGATTATAAAGACAGGCTTACCACATGGATCTGTACTGGGTCCCACACTTTTTCTGATATATAGTAATGATCTTGAATCCTATATTATGTCCAAAACTAAGAATGACTCTCTGATAGCTTATGCTGATGGTTCAAATTTTTTAATAACTTGCAAGTCTCTAGATTGTGTTAGAATGGGAATAGGAATAGAATGGCAATAGGAAAATATAATGGAAATAGGATGGGAAGAGGAAAACATATGGTAGACTGGAGCAATTATAACAGACTTTGCATCAATAAGGAAAAAAACCAATGTGTTATGTTCAGAACGGATCGATCTTCCTTGCCTGAAAATATTAGGTTTAAAGTTGCAAGTAATATATTTTTAACGGAATCGTCCTCTACCAGACTCCTAGGTTTGGATATTGATTGTCACCTGAAGTGCTTCACTCCTATTGATGTACTTTGTAGCAGACTGTCTATGGTTTATTACTCATTGAAAATAATATCTAATTGTTGTAGTTTAAATATTTTGGAAACAATGTTTTATGGCAACTTATATTCAATTTTGAAGTACAGAATATTATTTTGAGGATCCAGTGGAGATGCTTCTCGGCGGTTTTTATTATTCAAAAAAGAACAATAAGGACTATTTATAAATTGATGTATACAACGTGTTTCAGATGAGTTTTTCAGATAAAATTATCCTTACAGTTTATGGTATTTATATATATTCGGTTCTGTGCTTTCTTTCAGTCAAAAGGTTTATGTGAGCATGTTTTTGTAGGCCTCTGCTATAGTGTGGTTCACAGGCGGTTCAAAACCTTCTAAAAATACGGGAGCAGGAACATACGGAAAACGGCCGTAATTCGGAATGTCCCGTCGTTTAGGCAGATTTGATACAGCCTTTCAGGCCAAAATAAATAATATTCTATATTACATTCAGGAAAATATCAAAAGGAAATATTACAAAAAATGGATTTTTGTGACGGAGTACGTGACAGTCAGGCAGCCCTTCAGGCGCTTGAAAACGCCAAAAACGTGTCTAGGCAGACGAAAGAATGCATAAGTGCACTGTGCAGATTGGCTATGACCATCTCAGTTACACTGTTATGGGCACCAGGGCATAGTGACATTGTATACAAGGGGATGGCTGATGCATTAGCAAAGAAGGCAACCAGCACATATTCGTTGGTCCGGAGCCAGCTCTAGGAATTCCAACTAGTTCCGTCAGGTCAAATTGTCTATACAAAATTGGACCAATCAAAAGCACGTGGACTGCTAGGCAAAATCAGTAGGAAATCAACACAGTAAGCGCTGTATAGGAAAGTTATGTAAGAACAAAACCTTATATTTGCTAAAAATTGGCAGAAATAAAATCAAATTGATAACTGGCCTGCTAACAGGACATGCACCTCTAAGGGTACACACGGAAAAATTTCGTGGGCGTGATCGCCACCCCATCTTTTATATACAGGAAGTCCTACGTTTTGTTATATCTTGCATAAAACAAAGGTTGAACCTTTTAGTTTTAACTGTCACCTTTTAACTCGTCTATTCAATTCAATTAGCACCACAATAGTGTTTAGGGTAAACTAAATAACATTAGTCTATACCATGAATCACCCGCCTACCCGTGAATCCCCCGGTTCCCATATTGGCCTACCGCGCGATGCGCTTCGCTGTCCGCTTTGCTGCGGCCTACGGCCGCTCTTGACTCACATATTCCCCGCAATTGCCTCAAGTAATGGTCTCAAGTAAATCGATCGTAAAGCTTACAAAACTAAAAACATCCTGTATATAATATCTTACTTAGTAATTTTAGAAAAAAAATCAAGTTGACGAGCTTTTGGTGGCCTATAGAGTAAAGTTTATTCAAGTGTCCTATATTTTATAGTTCCTGAAATATATCAAAAAGTTTGTGAAAAATTAAATGAGGCAACATCGCGCTCTACACCAATATACTATACAATATACTATAATACAATATACTATATGCGATCGAAATTTCAGCCATCTAGTTTTATAACTGAATTTCTCAATAAAATAATCATTTCGAGCCACCCCCAAAAATTAATTATAATGTGTACCCGCCACTGATAACAATTATTCAATTCCGAGAGCAGTTTATATGTCTCATGCAACGTAAAATAATTTTGCCTGTAACTTTGCATATATGAGCTATTTATTATATATGGCTTACATGCATATAATATGATTTTTGAATGTCGGTTGCCATAGAGACAGGTTGCATAATTTTAAATTATTAAGGGTCATATATTTGAAATGATAAGAGCTAGGCCCATATATGTGATATCATTGTTAAGCAAGTCACAAGGGCTACCAGAATATAAGAAAATATATAGGGTGTTACTAAACAGTTGTTGAAAAAAAAATTATTTGCTCAGAATTGGTCAAGTATATTCAGTTGAACACACCGGCAAAATTAAGGCTCCATGGTCTTACATACTTTTCCCAAGTTTTATTTTTCCAGAATTTATAAGAACAGAGATATTTAGGGTAGTACGTATTTTCAAGGTCAAATTACTCCGATGCTATAAGGTGCGAGTTTTTTAAACTCGCTTAATCGCTTAAATATTAAAGAAACTTTCGAGAGAAGAAATTAAACAAAAATTTGCGAAAATTTTCTAGAAAATGGACTCTAAAGCTATCAAAACAAAAAACACCCTGTATATACGTTAAATTGTGATTTTGGAAAAAATGTTTCAAACAAAATCGACGGGCCTTTACGTAGACTATAAAATAAAGTTTAGTTGAATGTCAAGTTTAGTTCAAAAAGTTTGTTAAGCTTCAAGCGTGGCAACATCGCTTCCTATACAAGTTGGCAGCATGGGACTTCTTTACTTGTTGCATAATTCAAGGAGCTATATGTGTGCAAAATTTCAATCTCCTAGTTTGAATAAGAAATTTGTCCCCATAAATAAGAAAGTACCATATGACTCCCTCTTTTAATTGCGTATTAATGGATTGCAGTAGTTTCAATACAAGACACGTACTAAGGTACAATAAAGAACATTCTCAAAACATGAATCGTATATCTTTCATATACCTATACGTATTACATACGTATATGGTATATGCAATATAAAAATTGGCCCCCACATTGCCAAAGTAAAGTGTAAGCTATGTCTGGCGGAAGGCGAGACAGCTTAATATATCCTATGTGAGTGTGAAACTCTGGGATCCAAAAGGAGACACTTATTTGGAGCAACGAAAGTTAAATCTCAATTCGTACAAAACTCTCTCACCAGGAAACATTGAAACTGATACAAGACACATGTATATAAGACTGGTGACTAAACGATCAGGAAGAGTACAATAAGCCGGCTAGCTGCAGTAATTAGGAGCGGTATTTCGCAGACAGCGCTTGGTTTTAATAATAAAAATATTCTAACTTATTTCTAAATTTTACTTATTCTTTTGTAAATGTATCAGGGCAAGATTCATGTTATTTGACAAGATTTGAAAACTTTGGAAACGAATATAAAAAATTTAAGAAAATAAAACAAAATTTGACAAAACTTATTAAGATTTGACAAAATCTGACAAGATTTGACCAAATTTTATAAGACTTGAAGAGATTTAACAATATCTGAAAAGATATGATAATATTTGACAAAATTTTACAAAACTGACAAGATTTGACAACGTTTGATAAGATGGCAAGATTTGAAAGCATTTAATGATTTATTTTTACATTTTAATATTATGTGACTTTCTATGTTGCGAGTAACTTTTAAATGCTCAAATTTTCATTAAGTCACTATTTTTTTTTTCAAGTCGAGAAATTTATTAAGCTCCGAAAAGATTTGACAGTAACTAAAAAATTGTGACAAGATTTGAAACGCTTCAAGATAATTTGACAAAGATTTTAAAAACTTGACAAACTTGAAAAACATTTCAAAGGATTTAATTACTTTTGTCATAATTTTGTTACAATTGAGCTAACGTTGTCTTATTCTAACCTTGTTTATTATAATTTGTTATAAATTGTATGTAATCTTATTTAGATCATGAATATGAAGGCAAATGAATGTAATTTTACATGCTTTAAAAACTTTTAAAACGAATATAAAATATTTAAGGAGGTATAACAAAATTTGTTAAAACTTATTAAGGTTTGATAAAATCTGACAAGATTTGGACACATTTGGTAGGATTTGACAAAATTTGACAATATTTGTAAAGATTTGGTAATAGTTGTCACGATTTGACAAAAATGGACAAGATTTGATAAGATTTGACAAGATTTGACAAGATGGCAAGATTTGAAAAAAAAATTTTTTTATTTTAACACTTCGCTTCAACGCTTCAAGATAATTTGACAAAGATTTTAAAAACTTGACAAACTTGAAAAACATTTCAAAGGATTTAATTACTTTTGTCATAATTTTGTTACAATTGAGCTAACGTTGTCTTATTCTAACCTTGTTTATTATAATTTGTTATAAATTGTATGTAATCTTATTTAGATCATGAATATGAAGGCAAATGAATGTAATTTTACATGCTTTAAAAACTTTTAAAACGAATATAAAATATTTAAGGAGGTATAACAAAATTTGTTAAAACTTATTAAGGTTTGATAAAATCTGACAAGATTTGGACACATTTGGTAGGATTTGACAAAATTTGACAATATTTGTAAAGATTTGGTAATAGTTGTCACGATTTGACAAAAATGGACAAGATTTGATAAGATTTGACAAGATTTGACAAGATGGCAAGATTTGAAAAAAAAATTTTTTTATTTTAAATATTACTTTCTAAGTTGCAAGTAACTTTTAAATGCTCAAATTTTCCATAACCGCTTCACTATTTTTTAATGAATAGAAAAAGTTATTAAGCACCGAAAGGACTTGACAAGGTTTAAAAAATTGTTAGACAATTTGACAAAGATTTTACAAATTTGGAAAAGATTTGAAACGATTTAATTAGGTTCGAAAATGGTTCAATTTGAACAGAATGTATCATTTTAACTTGCCCTAACTAACATTTTTGTAACTTTCCCTTATTCTAACTTTACTTATTCTAACTTATTTCTAAATTTTATTTATTCTTATTTACAAATATCAGGGCAAGATTCTTGTAATTTGACAAGAATGTAAAACTTTTAAAACTAATATAAAAAATTTAAGGAGATATGACAAAATGTGACAGACCAGATTACTCCAGCCTACTCCATCCGTTTCTCAAGCTAAAGATCATCCGTTAACCGCTAAAGAAAATTTGAGAAGATATAAAAATATTTGACACAACTAAATAACCAGATTAACAAGATTTGATAGGATTTGGCAATAATTGACAAGATTTCACAAAACTACAAAAGATTTTACAAGATGGCACAAGATTTGAAAAGTTTGACAAAGAATGAGAATATCAAATTTGACATGGTTTAATAAGACTTGGTAAGATTTGACAACACTTACACTGAAATTTTAACAAGGAATGATAAGATATAACAGCAGTTGACAATTTTTACACAAGATAGGATCAACTTTTTTTATATTTTAAGTATATGTGCTCTATATTACTACTAACTCTTAAATGTCCAAATTTTCATTACCCATTTCACTATTTCCTGTTCTGAAAATTGATTAAGTTATGAAAAGATTTCGCAAGCCTATCACAAGATCTGATGAAAGGTTTTTAAAGAATCTAGCAAAGAGCAATTGTTCAAAATTTGACAAAATTGGATTTTACACGATTACATAAAAATCTACAGTATTTTTGAAAATTTGGTAGACGTAAAATATACACTTTTCCGTATGCAATTTTTTTAAACTCTCGCGTATTGAATACAAGCCCTCTTTTTTTCATACAAAAATGAGAACGAATAAAATAAATAAAAGAAATTTTTTTTTTGTTCTCATTTTCTCTCTCTTCTGTTTATTACTTCAAGTAAATCTTTTATCACATTGATGTCTACTTCCCATTTATCTAAGCATTGTTTCTAATTTCTAACAATTTGCTAGTCCACACCCCAACCCATGCATTTTTTTGAGCAATGATCGAATTTTTCTTTGCATTTCCTCTAGCGCTTGCTGCACACTATGTCTTATATCAATTTAAAATCAATTCAAATTTTTTCTACCTTTGTGGTCTCTCATATATGATTCGCAATTTTCGATGATTGCTTGCTTAATTATGAACAACTATTATAATTATATCAATTACATATTCCACCTTTTTTCGCTCCCACATTTTAATTTCAGTTTTACTTAATCACGCACAATAAATACAGGAAAACTTTAACAGTATTTTAGTATCCGCCAACAATTGAGAGTAAATTATTAAAATGCTTATTGCCAAGGGAGAAGTAGAGGAAACCCACGACAAGCTACATCCACTGAATCCAAGTTATAACCAATAATTATTAATTAATTAAGTTCAATGTAAATTACTTCATGGTTAGCCAAAATACAGACAGTGTCTGGGAAGCGTAAAGAGGACCAGTTTGGAACTGATCAGAAATCAAGCAGGCGATTATAATTTGTAGACGATTATATGAATAACTAGCGGACCCGGCAAACGTTGTTTTGCTGCCCCCCCCCCCCCCCACCTGGTTCCCACAGTTGCCTTCGGCGCGAACAGCTTTACTCTCCACCTTGCCGCGGTCAGCGACATGCCCTAATTGCCAGTTGGTATAACTACGGCGGCCTGCTGCCGCGGAAAT
>WYDF02103794.1:0-10559 GCA_009867245.2 Adranes taylori
GTTTTAGACGGAAGTCGGATTTTAATACCGACATGCTTAGTCACACTGACAAAAAACCATACAAATGCTTAAAATGTTATTCGAAGTTTTAGACGGAAATCGAAATTTAAATATTTACAATCTTATACTGATGAAAAACCATACAATTGTTCAGAATGCGATTCTAGTTTTAAAATTAAACGGTTTTAAATAGCTCAAAGTTACTCACACTGCTAAAATACCATACAATTGTTTAGAATACGATTCGAGTTTTAGACGGAAATCGGGTTTAAATAGTAACAAGCTTGTTCACACTGACAAAAAACCATACAACTGCTTAGAATGCGATTCTAGTTTTAGACGGAAATCGAAATTTAAATATTTACAAGCTTATTCATATTGATGAAAAACCATACAAATGTTTAGAATGCGATTCTAGTTTTAAACATAAAGCGGTTTTAAATAGCTCAAATAGCTCGGTTTTAAATAGCTCGGGGCACATCATTCGGTTCTATAAATCGGTTCTATACCCATCAGTAATTTTTACTATATTTTTCTATGCATAATTATGATATTTGTTCTTTACTTCAACTATTTAAAATATTCTATGAGCAAATATTATAATTATTATATTAAATAGATATGGGGGAATTATATGTACAACAAAATAAATTTTCTGGCTTGAAATAAAAATATATTCTAAATTATGATTTGCGAGCAAAAAAAACAGAATGAATCGATATCTAAACTATTTTTAAAAACGCCTAGAAAACATGCAATGCTAGAAAACATTCCTACATAATATTAACAGGTTTGTGCCAGAATTATTATAACATTAATTTACATCAAAATTTTGCTCTTGCATTATGGAATTTAATAATTTTTAATCATTTTTAGTTAATTAAATTTCAGTAAAATTTTCTTCCTTGTACGACCGGTTTCGACTTTTATCCATCTTCAGGTAAACGACTTTATTTAATCTTTTTTATTGTCCTTGAACCATGTGCAATAAAGAAAAACATAAACATAAATTGTTTACCTGATGATGGTTTTAAGCCGAAATCGGTCGTAGAAATCTAAATTTAATACAAACAAGGAAGTATTCTAATTTTCTTTTAATGTTTGAGTTGATATTCAAACTGTTATGGAAATTATTTTCAATCCAGAGAAATTTGTACGATTCTTAAATTCCAGGAAAGTATAATTAATTACACATTAAATAAATAAGATCAGAATCCTTAGGATAATATTGTGTAGTTTCTCACTTGATTTTATTTATTTGCTTTGTTCTTTGTATATTCGCTTATTTAATTAATATGCAGCAAGGTCACATGGAGCAATTAAATTATATACTAATAAGTCTTG
Organism: Adranes taylori; assembly: GCA_009867245.2. Classification (NCBI taxonomy): domain Eukaryota; kingdom Metazoa; phylum Arthropoda; class Insecta; order Coleoptera; family Staphylinidae; genus Adranes; species Adranes taylori. Next base: position 1,345 of record WYDF02103794.1, read on the forward strand.
TAGTTCACGCAAATACATTTAAAGGTGTCCGGATTTTGACTTATTTAACTTATTCGGATAGTACAAGTGCGAGGTATGAATTATGAAATGTCTCCCATTTAAAACATCATATGTTACAGAATTGGATCTTATTAAAGTAGGATAGTGATTTTTTATTTAACAAAAAAAAAGGTCTTTGAATGAAAATTTGACCCCCTATAATCGCCATCACCCCTCCCGAAACGCAGAGTGCTGCGTCTCCTGGATTTCAGCCGCTGGATTGTGTTATTCACCACTATACAGCTTTTCTGATTCCATCGCTGATCCTCTTCACGGGTTATTGGGTATAACCATCGTTTGTTTGAAGTGGGTGGTAAAGGCATAGTGGCTTTGTGGGCGGAAGCCGCGAACCATGGGATTGTGGTGATTCTTCTCGCTGTTCTGGTGTTGTGAATGGAGTAATCAGATTGTCTTGGGTACGAGGACAGCGCTGTATGAGCCTGTTGAGTTCTATCTCTATCATTCTCGAATTGGCCTCTCTTCCTCTGACCTTGACGTTCTTGTTTTCTCACTGTCGAAGTAATTGTCAGGGAAAGTGAGTGGTAGTGAGATATATGACTTCGAGGAAACCAAATTGAAGACTGCGAATTAGCTTGTAGTGCAAGAAATAAATTTGGTCATTTAAACTGAATTATGTCGGCTTAAATGTGCGAATTTGTTCACTTAGAAACGACCAAAACAAAACCCAAAATGCTTTTGAATAACGCTGGATTGAGTCGGTTCTATTATGTGAAATTATCTGGCATGAGGGACTCTTCTGGCATGTTGCCTGTGGCCAGTGGCATTCTGTGTAGCCGGTAGCTCGATGGACGTAGCTTGAGAGAAACTAAAAATCTTAGGAAGGGATAGAATGGAGAACTGAAATATTTGAAGAGAATATTGGGCTTAGATAGTAGCACACCGTCGGATATAGTACTGCAGTAGTATAATGAATAAAAGTTATGGATAAAGGGAGTTATAAAAAACTGGTCAAATATGAAAAGAAAGTAATGAGAGAACTGCCTTCTTCCCTCTTGTTAAGAGAGTATATATGGATGTAATAAGTAAAACAAAAATTGGAGATGTCAGGAATAGGTGGGCGAAGTATCGTAAAAAGATGTTACAGAGATGTGCATGGTTGATGGATGAATGAGTGGAGATTGTGAGAGGTTGCAGTGGAGCGGACGTTGATGGATGTGGAAGAGCAAGAAAGAATTGTGATGTTAAAGGAATGTACGACGAAATAAAGGTGGTTGGTGGACTACCGGCGTACATGTTGGAAGGATGTAGTATGAAGCAGAAAAGGAGGATTGCTAGATTTAGATGTGGGAATGAAGAAAGGTTTAACAGACTTTGGAAAATAGATTGTGTAATGAGAAGGTAGATGAGTGGGGCCATTAGATAAATGAATGTGTGGAATTAGGATTGAGCATAGATCAAAAGAATGAGGTTAAGAATTGCAGAAGATGTATTGATCAAAGGTGATGGGGAAGGATGATAATGGAAAAGGTTATGGGTGAAATCGATAGAAGAAATAAAAGAAAGAGTTTTCTTGTTGTGAGGAGGATGAATGGAGGGGAAGAAAGGTGAAAATGAGGGAGAGGGGAAAGGGTAAATAAGAAAAGGATGCGTTAAGAAAATTAAAGAAAGGAAAAGGAAGGGAGCAGGGTACTTTTTAATTTTTTATCTTTTTCTTTGTTTTAAAATTTAATAATATTGTTTTATAAGGAAGAAATTTATTTGTTGTGATTATTAAGAATATTTTGTAATTAGAGTTTTCTGGTGTGTCAATAATTAGAGTTGTTTAAATTTTGTATATGTGTGGATTGATGTAAATAAAACTTTTTCTGAATTTGAAAGTTGCATCAAATTAAATCTAATAGAATGTTTCAAATGAAATGCCATTTTCAGTCGTATAGTTATCACGTTTTTATTTTATGCCATAAACTATTTTGTTAATATCTTTGTACGGTCCAAGGTCGAGATGAACTTGACTGGATTTACTGCATACCTTTGACAAAATGTCGACGATAGCTATACGCATAAATTAACAATAAACCCCGACTAGAATTCAAACAAACGAGTTAGTTTATAGTTTAGTCACAAACGAGTTAGTTTATAGTTTAGATTCCTTTCGCTCTTATCCAGAGAATATGCCTCCGACGAAGTTTCTCCAGTGCATTCTATTGCTAGCCAGGACCTTCAGCCCTGCAAAAGTCTTTTCTTCCTTCTTTGCCTCTTCATCTTCTCCATGATGTCTTTGGTCTTCCACGTTTCCTTTTACCCTGTGCATTCTAGAACAAACCATGTCTCTCCACAGCAATGTGCTTTTTTCGGAGGGTATGATCAATTCATCTCCATCTTCTCTTTTTCTCCTGCTTTGAATAGGGATGGATTCCTCTCTCGTTTGGTTCCACAGATCTTCGTTATATATCGTATTTGGCCAGAAGATTCTGAGATTTTTTCTGAGACATCTATTCAGGCAGACCTGCTAGCTGCGGGTGATTTGGAGGTGACGTTCCAAGTCTCGCAACCGTATAATAGTACTGGTTTCAAATTGATTCTGATCATTCGGAGTTTGGTCATTGTGGAAATCTTTCTTGCCCTCCAGTGTGGCTACAGCTGAATGAAGGCCTCATTTGCCTTGACCTCTGCAGCTGCACCACCGTTATGGGTAACTATTCTCTCAAGGATGTCGTCAGTGTTCTTACATTTCTTGTGGTTATTTATATTCATAACCTTTGTCTTGGAGGAGTTTATTTTCAGGCCCAGCATCTTGGCTTCGCTCTCGAGGTTTTGGAGTTTCTTTTCCGTAATAAGGTGGTTCTGTGAGAGTAAGTAGAACAACATAGGTAAAAAGCCATTTACCTCCAATTAGACGGGTATTGTTTTCTCTCACAGCCTTTTGGGAAGGATTATGGAGGTGGATGTGCGAACACGATTTCTGTGATCGGCTCTAACTAACTTTATCAATGTATTGATGAACGAGATTTCAGCGCGCTGGCATATGACTCTGGCCACTGATGGAAACTATACCGTGCTAATCTGTTTACGATCTTTATAAGTCTGCTTTTCTCTTTACTCGCGCATTTCGTTAACATAGATGAAAGAACGAACGAAACTAGTTGATCCAAGAACGCTATTTACAGGGTTAGGACGATAAATTTAGGATCAATAATTCAATGCAGAATAAACAATCTTTAAATATTTAAGCAGGTAATCTTCGAAAAATTGCGAATCATATATGAGCGGCTATAAAGCTAGAAAAAATTCCGATGGACTTTTGGGTGGATGGCCATTTCTGTTATAAGGTATTTAAGCTTTATCAACACCCTCTTTTTACAGAACATAATTGTATTTGTATAAGTGAATATACATTAACTCCTTCTGAACCTATCATCGGACAAATATTGTTTGATTGAAAACTCTATATATGTTACATGTAAGCGAACTGTCATTTACAAGGTGTTTTTAGGTTAATTTGAAATATTTCTTACATTAAATCTGATTGTCGCGATCTGTTTCTAGAAACAATCTTCAACAAACTTCGTTTATACTTTTTACTGATTTTTTTAACTGTAAATTATAATTATTTTAAATTACCAAAAATACTATTATAAAAAATATAAAAAAAATATTAAAAATAAATTATAAAAAATATTTATTTACCAAAAATACGAATATAAAAAATATTATAAAAAATATTAAAAATAAATTATGAAAAATATTAATTTACCAAAAATACTATTATAAAAAATATTATAAAAAAATATTAAAAATAAAGTATAAAAAATATTAATTTACCAAAAATACTATACTTAAAAATATTATAAAAAAATATTAAAACTAAATTATAAAAAATATTAATTTACCAAAAATAAAAAAATATTAAAAATAAATTATAAAAAACATTAATTTACCAAAAATACTATTATAAAAAATATTATAAAAAAATATTAAAAATAAATTATAAAAAAAATTAATTTACCGAAAATACTATTATAAAAAATATTATAAAAAAATATTAAAAATCAATTATAAAAAATATTAATTTACCAAAAATACTATTTCGAAATCAGATGCCAAGAATATCAAATAGATTGCGTTAAAAAATCCTGAATTAATTTGTATTTGTTTTAAGTATGCGTCAGATAAATATTAATAAAGCATTAATCTTAACAATGAACTTAAATAAATTTTAAAATAAACAACAGTTTAATCTTTTATAATAATAATACGTGTATATTGTCAGCAAATTCGAATATATGTTTCTTAAAAATAAGTAATTTAATATTTGTGTAATGTGTAATATTTTTATTTATTTTTTTCGAAAGACAAATAACACAGTGATTAATAACTAATTCTACAACGCTTAGTAATTAAGGTTTCAAAATGCGATTCTGAAAACAATGCTAATGTTTAAAGAATTTTAGAAACCATTATGAATATAATAATAATAATAAGACCTTTATTGGCATATACCCAATACAAAATTAGAAACAACATGAAACAACAAAACAATTAATAATAATAATACTAAAACAATTTTGATCTATAAACTAAAGTTAAATTTAACTTTACCTTAGCTGAAGAAGAAAAGGCCATTATTACTTTCTATCCCCTTCCCCCATCCTACTTTACCCAATTGTCCTTACACTCCGCCTACTTCCCCTTTCTTCCCCATTTCCATTTTCTCTTTCCTATTTCTTTGATCACTTTCTTCAAAATTTCAATCCCCTTTCCATCCTTACCCAAACTTACCCTCCAGTTTTCTCCCTCTTCTCTATCCTTTTCACTCCATTCAATTCCCTCACATTCTTTGAACCAGTGAACACATTCTTCTTTGAACACATTCTTGATCATTTTCTTGTAAACATTGGTTAAAAACTAGAAATGGTGGAATATTATCTCCTTGCCGCCCTTTTCCCCCCAGAACGCATTTATGACTTTCACAAGTATTTCTCGAGCACAGTATGGCACGGCATTTTCTCGAAAGCAATGCCATGTTTTTTTAATATCTGCATAGAAAGATGTTTTAATTGTCAAACAATGTGTTTTAAAATAATTTGATCTTGAAACTTTCTCGATTCAACGTTTTCTTCTTAATTTGTTAGTCTAATTCTTTAACATTTATATTTTTTTAGGATTTCTGTTCGAACTATGTTTAAAACTATATTTCAAACTACATTTCCAGAAATGTAAATTTTCTATGTAGAATGTACTTAAAACAATTTAAAATTCATCTTCTATAAATGTTCTTAATCAATTTTATCCTATAAATGCTTCCTACGTTGATTAAGAAAAATTGTAGAAGTGCAACTTTTAGACTGATAAACTAGAATATGTGCGTCGATTAGAGAAATTTTATATAAGAAAGAATGTCACTTCACATTGATTCTACAATTAATTTTCTTAATTTCTTCAATTGTTTAAGTTAACTTGTTCAGTAAACTTCGAAAAGTTATGCGGACTTTTTGTTAATTATGCCTTTTTCTCTTACTAATAAATTACAATTTATTATCTCTCTTAATTTTTTTTGCACTGTTTAATATTTAAAACTTCTAAAGTGTAGGAAACCTCCAAAAAAATTCTAACATGCAGCATTTTTGAGGATAATTTTCTTGTAAACATTGCTTAAAAACTAGAAATGATGGAATATTTTCTCTTTGTCGTCCTTTTCCCCCCAGAACGCATTTACGATTTTCACAAGTACTTCCCGAGCACGGTATGGTACTGCATTATCTCGAAACTCGTGCCACGTTTTTTTTTTAATATCTGCATAGAAAGTGTTTTAAAATAATTTAATCTTGAACCTTTCCTGATTCAACTTTTTCTTCGAAATTTGTTAGTTTAGTTTTTAACATTTATATTTTTTAGGATTTTTGTTCGAACTGTTTAAAACTATTTGAAAATACATTTTCAGAAATGTAAAATGTACTTAAAACAATTTAAAATTCATCTTCTATAAATGTTCTTAATCAATTTTATTCTACAGATGCTTCCTACGTTGATTAAAAAAAATTATAGAAGTACAATTTTAAAATTGTAAATCTGGAGAAAATTAGGATTTGTGCGTCGATTAGAGAAATTTATATATAAGAAAGAATATTACTTCACATTAGTTCTACAATTAATTTTCCTAATTTGTTAAAATGTTTAAGTTAATAAACTTCAGAATAGTTATGTGGATTTTTTAATTAATTGTGCCGTTTTCCCTTACTACTAAATTACAACTTATCATCTCTGTCAATTTCCACACACCGTTTAAAATTAAAAACCCCTAAATTTTAGAAAACACCCAAATTAGGGGACTTGATCCACAACCTTGTAACCCTGATAAATAAAAAAAAATATCTCATATGGAGCATAATTATGTAAGGCAGCATTTTAGAGGATAATTTTCTTGTAAAGAGGGAAGGGGGAATATTATTTCCTTGTCGTCCCTTTCCCACCAGAATGCATTTACGACGTTCACACGTACTTTCCGAGCACATAAAAATATAAATATATATCTATTATAGCGTCTATCTTATACACTTTCAGACATAGTCTCGTATAATTAAAATTACGCACTGTTAATTATTAACTTAATTAAAAACAAGTTTTTATTAAAAACATTAATATGAATTGGAAATCATTGTATTCGCGTACGATAAATGTACAATATAATTTACATACCCATAAATGTTCTTTCTGGATAATCAATTAAATGCATACGGTAATTAAAAAACAAAATATAATTAATGTTTTTTAAAAGCCATTTGACAATCTCATGGGAAATATAGTTAAAACTCTTTCCTATTTTTATATTATTTATGAAAATTTTTTATTAACTAATTTTAGCATATCAATTTTTAATACGTGGAAATATAACTAGATAAGGTTGAAACTAAAATCATAAGATTTCGTATGTTATTAAATAATTACTCGAGAATAATAGACGTGAACCGGGGAAGTGGAGGGGGCAGCTCCTCTCCTAAATCAGCGGCTCGATCCAATTGGCTTGCCTACATTGTGGAGGTTTTATTTTAAACCTGTACATACGGTTACATACGGAATTTACAGAACATTTAGGATTTCCTACTGTGTGTAGACTGTTTCAGCTCTTATTGTACGCTATTGATTGGTGAAAAATATTGTCGCCTGAAATTTTGGCCGTGAACTCACTGAAAGGTGAGTTCAATTTGTTGAACTATTGCGTTTATCGCACTGGCACAAAATCTCAGCTAATACGACATCTACGATGGCACACGGGCGAGAAACCCTATAAATGTTTACATTGCGATTTCCAGACTGTAGACAAATGTAACTTAATACGACATGTACGCAGTCTTGCTGACGAGAAACCCCATACATGTTTACATTGTGATTATCAAACTGCAGACAAAAGACATACACGTAGTTATGCGAACTAGAAACCCCATAAATGTTTACATTGCGATTATCAGGCAGTTGAAAAAAGCTATTTAACAAGACATATGCGTATTCATGCCGAAGACAAATCTTATAGATGTTTATATTGCATTATCAGACTCTAGCAAAATACAACTAAACGAGGCATATGCACAACCATTCGTATGAGAAACCACACAAAAGTTTACATTGCGATTATCAGAATATAGACAAAAGTAACTTAAGAAGACTTGCACGCAAATATACGGACGAGACATAAAAGTTTAGATTGCGATTATCAAAATGCAGAGAAAACAAATTAACAAGACATATGTGTGTTCATCGAGAGAAGAAACTCCATCAATCTTCAGATTGCGATTATTGTACTCAAAACGAAACCACTTTAAAACAAAATTTTAGCAAATTTACAAGACATATGCTTAGTCACTGAGATGAGAAACCACATAAGAGTTTACATTGCGATTATCAGACTATAGACAAAGTAACTAAAAAAGTCATGCACGCAATCATACGGACGAGACACCACATAAATGCTTAGATTGCGATTAACAAACTGTAGATTAACAAATTTACAAATTTAGTCATTGAGATGAGAAACCACATAAGTGTTTACATTGCGATTATCAGACTATAGATAAAAGTAATTTAAGAGAAACCACATAAATGTTTAGATTGCGATTATCAAATGCAGAGAAAAGCAAATTAACAAGACATATGCGTGTTCATAGAGAGAAGAAGCTTCATCAATCTTCAGATTGCGATTATCGCAGTGTAAACGAAACTACTTTAAACGCCATTTTTGCTAATTAACAAGACATATGCTTAGTCATTGGGATGAGAAACTGTTTACATTGCGATTATCAGACTACAGATGAAAGTAACCTAAGAAGACATGCACGCAATCATACGGACGAAACACCACATAAATGTTTAGATTGCGATTATCAAACCGCGGAGAAAAACAAATTAACAAGACATCTTGCGATTATCAGAGTGGTAACGAAACTACTTTAACACGACATCTTACCAAATTAACAAGACATATGCTTAGTTATTGGGATGAGAAACCACGAAAGTGTTTATATTGCGATTGTCAGACTACAGACTAAAGTAACTTAAGAAGACATGCACGCAATCATACGGACGAGACACCACATAAATGTTTAGAGTGCGATTATCAAACTGCAGAGAATAACAAATGACGTTTTCGTCATATGCGTTTTCATAGAAAGAAGAAACTCCATCAATTTGACTAATAAATTTTTTTCGGTCCTCGTGTTTCAGGCGCCATTAGTTCTAAGTATAAAATACATATTATATTGTTTATTTATATAATAATAATCACGTAAACTGCCATCAATATTATTAATATTTTTTACAGGACTTCAGTATTATTTGTTTCAATTACATTTATCGTGCTGATGATCATTTCATTGGCTTGGTTAGTCTTCTACTATGTTCAGAGGTTCAGATATATTCACGCCAAGGACAGATTGTCGGTAAGAATATTTAGATACTTTTAATGATAACTTCTTTTTATTTATTTCTTAATAGGAAACAGTATTATTTTTTAATAGGAAATTGGGTCCTAGGCCATGGGCGTACACAGGGAGGGAGCAGATGCCCTCTTTCTATTCATCACTAAAGCATTCTGACTAGTAGAAAATTAAGCACATCATAAAAAACGACTGCCCCTACCCCCCCCCCCCCCCCCCCCCCCCCCCCCCCCCCCCCCCCCCCCGCCACACCCGCCCTCCCCCCCCTCCCGCCCCGGGCCCCCTCCC
>WYDF02103805.1:0-10559 GCA_009867245.2 Adranes taylori
TATCATCCTCTTCAGCCTGGAACTGGTATTGAGTGGAATATTTTTAGAAATTATGGTAAGCTGATAGCTTGTAGATATGATATACGCTCTAGCATTCGCTTTACAGCCAAGGGAACCTGCAATACCTTGGCCATAGCATGGTCAACTGATGAGGGAGCTTGGTTTACTGGGGTGAGCTGATTTGCTGGTGGTCTTGTATTTTTACGTCCTTACTTGGCTGCGCAAGTCGCTGTTAGTTGACCTGAAATAGAGGTTGTTGTGGAAGAATGATTGATTTTGTCGTTTTTTTTTGTTTTCGTTTATTTTTTGTTTATTTTTTATTTTTATTACTTTTTAAGTCATTGTTTTATAACTACCTGAGAATTATGTACCTTAAGATAAAGTACCTTAGTACTATTACGTCTAATCACTATTGGTGGTCCTCTTGTTTCTTAAGCTTTATAATTACAAACAATCATTGACACCTGAATCTTATCTTATTGAAATTTAACGATACTAGTAACAACTAATAACAGGCAGATTTATAAACCGACGACTTTGCTAGGGCTTAATTTAACGATATACAAAACCTATTAGAATTCTTTATTGTTATAGTTTGGGATTGTTTGTCGGTAAATTTTACCGTCAGGGAATTTTCCCGTGGGGGATTTTTTTGTCGGTGACCTACTGTCGGGGAATTTTTCGTCGGTAAATTAATGAGGTTGAATTTTTCTGGATCCGAAATATATCAGAGTATCTGTTAAAGCTACAAATAGTACATTTAATAAATATCTTTCTATTTCGAACCACAAATTATCTTTAAATTTGTGTTCTACATACTTTCAAATGACTCATCAATTTTTCTCATTGTACGATTAATGCCGAAACCAATCATATTACCTTGAAATAGAATGGCATTAGTACTAAATCAATAAACATTCGTGGGTTTAACAAAACGCCTATTAACGTCGTGAAATGCGCCTTGTTTGATTGCACCGGACTCATGTTGTAGCTTTTATTAAGTCCTTAATTTATGACTGCATCTTTGTAATTGCTTTATCTTGGCTGTAATAACTGTAAAATATTGTGCAATCCGTTTTCAAATAACCAACTCATTTTGCATCAAATAAAAATTTTGACGAGCATAATTAAATCCTAATATTTCACCTGTCTGCAAAGAAGCATTTACTGCCCTTAAAGTTTAAAAGGCTTCCTAGTCGCATAATTTTTAACTGATATCTTTAGGTTTTTTATTAGCAGGTGTTTTTAACTAGGAATAATTTAAATGTGTTATGTAAAACAATTAGCTTAATTTCATGTTATCAATTTTTTAAATGTGGTCTAGTTTCAAGAAAGGCCTTTAACAGGTCGATATGGAACAAGTGACATCTCATGAAACTGTGTATCATTATTATTCAGCCCCTCGTATAAAGTGAGTGAATACAAGCAATAAACATTACTTCTTCCGTTTCTCTGAAATGATTATCGAAAATATTGTAATCAAACATATCTCATAACGTGTTCCACCCCATTTGTTTGTACCCACCAGTATATTTCTGAAGGCAATATATTCAAGCTGAATTCCCTATAAATAGGTTATTTGGAAATAGAGTAAACATAGATATAGATATTTCAACTTTGAAGTTATGTAGTTCTTCAATATTAACGATTTATAAGTGTGTGCGTGTATATCACAAGATTTTATAATTTGAAACCATGTACAAATTTGAAAACAAGTTATACATTAGAGGTCTAACATAAATAGTTTTAGAAATATAGAATTTAATATAAGTATGATTTTGAAACATAGCAGCGGTTAATTAATATATTCATCATAATAATGGAGACCAATAGCAGATTCTGCATACCTTTACATATGATACTAGACGTACTAAAAGTCACTACTTAACAGTTCTGCATAAGAATGAACATATGTTGCTTTAAGTTTGTTGCGTGGCTAAATTAATCTTGGTAGTAATGTGGAGTAATTAATCTAGAATGAGGGTGCAAAAAAAATCAAAACACGCTATTTGACGTTCTGAATAAAAATCTGAAATTTATTACTAATTATACCATATAATACATTTAAATAATTGTGTTTGGAAACATCTGGGAGAACAGAAAACGCCTAACGCGGTTCCCTTCCTCCAGATATCCCCTGTATGTAAACATTTCTTATCAATGAAACATGCTTTAGGGGCATTATCTGTGAGTATAACCACCGTAGTCTCCCAGTGTTCATCCTCCAGATAATTCCACCTAGCAGAAAGCTAAAATAAAAATCTAAATATAAATAAATGTTGCTTAGGGATATCCAGGATTATGAGATACATGGCTTGCATCCTCTGGATACCCCTGTTAGCGTGACCAAAATGTAACAACGTAAAATGTCTACTGAATCCATCCAGCAGTATACGATCCGTGGATCGGCTCCTCTAGATGTCTCCTGTTAGTAGATAATAGTTTCAACAGTTAAATGATCCGCTTATATGGATACTTAAACAAACTGGGTATATAGTTGAAGTATTACATGAAATTTAGATGAAATATTCTGTAAATAAGTAAATATAATAGTGACCAAGGTCTTGGAGGCTACCGATTTGATGAATCTGTAGTCTCCAGACATTCCCTGTTTACTACGTAAACAAGTGGATACAATATTAATTTCACTTCATTACCAATCATTGAACATAGTCATATTAGAATATAGTCATATTTTAAAACCAATCAAAAAAGATGGCTCAACAATATTATTATTATTACAGCGACTAGCAACTATATTTTAAGAAATGTTTCCTTCTCACTTGTCATTCTCATTCTCTTACTTTCTAATTTTTAAACTCAGTAGTTTTCTTTCTTATTGCCATTTTAATAACTAATTAATATCTTTCGATGGAATGTTGTAGTGATAAGGAGTAGTCAGTAGAAAAGAAACCACTATTTCAGACTCCATAATTTGAATTTTCTTCAATAATTCAAAAAATTAATAGGGAAACTATCCGGATTTAGGATCTAACAAAGATCCCTTTGCTAACTTGCTACAGCTAAAAACGTCTCCTCCTCCTCTGTCCTTTATCCTTCGTAAGGTTGTGGTGAAGTTATTTTATTCGATTTATTGTTATTGACCCTTTTCCTCTTTCTTGCGCGTGTTGTGCTGCTTCGGAGACAGAGTAATCGGTGATGCCCTTTATTTGATCTGACCATCGCAGTGGCGACCTTCGTCGAATTCTTTTACCCTCTACCTTACCTTCAACTACCCTCATCTCAAACCTTCCCTTCGTCTGGGTATATGTCCAAAATATCTCCATATGCTTTGGTTAATAAGCCTGGTAGCCTAGTGGTGATGTTGAGTTTTGTTAATATTAAGATATTTGTGCGGTGTGCTGTCCAGGGTATACGCATCATTCTGCGATAAACCCACATTTCAAAAGCTATTATTCGTTGTCGAAAGCCTTTGAGTAATCCATGAAGCATACATATGTTTCTATATAAAATTTCCTACTATTTGCCTAAGTTTGAGAATGTATTCTCGTGTGCCACTTCCAGGGATAAATCCGCATTGTTCTTGGGGGATCTGTGGTAAGAGTATTGATTTTAATCTCTCGTTAACGATAGTAAGGAGAACTTTACTTGCGTGGGAAATTAGAGCTATCGTACGGCAGTTATTACAATTTGTTGGTGATCCTTTTTTGTAAATAAGAATAAAAGTAAGTTAGCACCAGGCATATGGCCATTTTCCTGTGTTCCAGATTTTATTACATATTTTAAACATTATTTCAATCCCCATTTCTTTGAGTGCTTTCGCCGTTATTCCGTCTTCATCTTGAGATTTTCTAGTTCTTAATTTCTTTATTGCGGTTTCTATTTCGTATTTCAGAATATGTGGTTCTTTTTCCTCATCCATTTCTTCTGCATCTGCTTCTTCATCGTCACAATAGAACAATATTTTACAATATTGTTTCCATATCGCCGCTATGCCCTCAGGGTTTGTGATGGTTTTTCCCCGGTTATCTTTAATAATCTGCGTTTTTGGTTTAAATTTTTTGGTTAAGTACTTTACTCTGTCAAGGAGTTCTCTAGATTCTTGACGATCAGCGTGTTCTCCCAGTTGTTTGCATATTTCTTGGATATGATTATTTTTGTCTCTTTTGTTCAGGGATTTTATGCGTCTGTTTAAGTTGGATATCTCCTGTTCAGTCTCTGTTGGATTTGATGCGTTGGTTCTAAGCTTTCTTCGTTCTTCTACTAGGTTCAGTGTCTCGTCAGTCATCCAATGTTTTTGTTTATCTGTTTTTTTGTTTGGGGTTTGTAGTGCTGATTGTGTCTATAATCCAGTTCTTTGTGTTTTCCCATGTTTTATTAGGATCTCCAGTAGTTTGTGGTGTATTACTGTATGTTAGTGCTTCTCTGAATTTTTCAAGCTCTTTAGGTATAAATTTTATTCTTTTATTTGTATTTATTCCGTTATGTAATTTGATGTGAAATTCGACCAAATTAGTTTCTTTCGACCTAAAACCAAATTAGTTTCTGCGTCAAAAAGATAATAAGTAATTTTTTGTTTTACTTAAATAAAGTAATTTAACTTCCTGCTTCAGGTGACAACTGTACTCATAAAAAATTGTACCCACTGTTATGGGTATAAAAAAACTCAGGCCATGTCAGTGGTGTATACATATTTTTGTATCTCAGTCAACTCGAGTATTTTATATTCTAAAAAACAGAGTTTAAGGAAATTTGGCGCACATGTGTGTACCTTTTGTACCTTAAAATAAGCTTAAAGGGTCAAAGATAACGGATTTGTTTAATTTAAAGTAAAAATTATTATTGATAATTTTAATAATTTATAATATGACATATTTATAGTTATCTCAACTAGACTCGTATAGAAAAGGCAAACAAAATAAAAAATAATCCATCAATTGAAGAAACATAATACTAATAGTTTTTAAGCTTATATCTATTATTAGCCAAAACAGTACACGCATGACTAAACTAAATACTATTGGATTTAAACCTCTTTTTTCATAGGAATATTGCTCAAACTAGCGAAATAAAATGTTGTGTTATGTTTTGGCTCTTGACGAAACTCTTCTTAAAACGTTTTTCGGCTATTTTTATAATAACTATAATAGTACGAAATAATAAGGATAATAAGAAGTGTATTTTATGCTTTTGCAGAATTCGATATTTCTCGGTTGACAATAGATGACAATTTTGTCTTTTCAATGGAAAGATGTTCCACATAATAGAAAGCTAAACTTAGGTATGTCTCCACGATATGATATGAAAGAGAAATATGCAAGTGAAATTTTTATATTTTTCTACTACAAGGGCTGTTTGATATAGATTTATATTATTGAAGTGCTTCAAGGTTTTTTTAAATTTTCCAATAATAATTTGGTGCCAAAAACATGGTAAAAGAGAGAAAAAATATACAAAAATTAAATGTATTTTCAAATTTAGAAATATAAAAAAAAATAATGAAAATATAATTATTTTTATAATGTGATCCATAATAGAAGAACAGTTTTGACATTGAAAGCAAATGTCAAAACAAATCAGTTGCCGTCTGACGATGAAGCTGTGCTTCGAAACTAGTTGCGGGAAATAACATTTAGGTTACACCGTTTAACAAATTTAGTTTTAATTCAAAAATATAAAGTATATGATGAAAATACACCATTTTAATTTTAATGAAAACTACAAGATTTAAATAAAGAGTTTGAAATGTTAGCACATAGCGTAGCGTCCTTATAACTCTTAATATTCCATTTCAATACCTTTGTTAAAGTGCGAAGTTACTATATGTAATGTAGAAATATTTTTGATGATATTGTAACGGAAAAACCTTATTATCCCTCATATTAATTTGGTACTATTAGTTAGCTTCTAGGGATATTTAAGCATCATTATTTGTATTTTTTATTTACGAATAAAAATAGAACACTTTAAAAGGAAAAGTTATGTAAGAGTTATTTACAATAACTCTTACTATTAGACATGATTTAAGTAAATGCCGATTAGCAGCATATATATTTATCTTCGGGTTGTTTGAAAACTTTACACGTGGAGATTTAATGTTTTTATAAACAGTGCAACATAGTACGTTACACTGAATAAATTAATTCCTTTAAATAAATAAATTATAACACTGCAGCACTGGTAAGAGACCAGTTAATAAGTTAAAATGTAAATATAATTAAATGTATGCAGACGCTTACATTCATACAGTAAATAGAGACACAGTAATGATTGAAGAGAGATATGTTTAGTTATAATTCCCTGTTGACTTACTGTTATGTTATGGGAACCTATATAGCGTTGGTAGATAAGAGTAGGAGACTGGAGCATTATACGGCTTGGCTCGTCGCTTGTGTGGCAACTTCTGCTGTTTTACTGACTTGTACGTTCACGGGGTTAGTATTTGGTGCTCAGGTGACAATAGTACCTACGTTCACGAGTGTGTTATTGTGAGTGATAGCGGTTTTCTGTTCCATTCGCTATAGTGCCTCTAACGCTAACGTGCGTTCACGGCATTAGTTTTAATGGCCCAGGTTGCAATAATACGCACGTTCACGGGCCGTTATTGTAGCTGATACTGATTTCCTTTACTGTTCCATTCATTAGAGTACATTTGACGCTAACTTACGTACACGGGGTTAGTTTTGGATACTCAGGTGACAGCGGCACCTACGTTCACGAGGGTGTTAGTAAGAGTGAGTTCCTTACTTCCATTCACTAGAGTACATCTAACGCGAACTTACGTGCACGGGGTTAGTTTTGGATGCTCAGGTGACAGTGGCACCTACGTTCTCGAGGGTGTTATTGTAACTGATAGGATTTTGTAAGATTCATGCCTGGCCGGTTATATATATATCGTGCATTGAGATATTCACCCGCCCTCACGTTCTTTTCTTCACTGTTTCTTTACACGTTTTCCGCATTGCTATGGTTTTATTATTTTATCACCGCACTTCTAAATTGCTGTATATGCACCACTGTTGATCATTATTATCATGCATTTGTACTATTTTATATAAGACGTTTGGCTATATTGTGTTTGTTTATTTAACCGCCATTATTACGTCATTGATTTAATTTAATATTCATACATCGACATTTAATTGTGCATTAATATTTTCTTTCTTTGTTTATATTGTCTATGAAGTACAATAGACGGTTTTGTTAAATCATTAATGCCGTTTCACTCATAAGCATGAAGTGTATTACAATTGGCCACAATAACACGAATCTTGGATATCTCGCAAGACTCGCAGCTACCTGTGCCCTCGGTAAGCCACTGAGGACCGGAGGGACAACATTAGTTCTAGCGTGCGGTCTCACGTTAAACTGACCTGGCGCCCGAGGATATATTTCCGACGACCGTTTTTATTTTGTATTAATTAAGATAATTACTCGCCATCGGTGACAGTGGCTACGGCTCCAAAGTAGCAGTGTCGCGAATGGGAGTCTGTCACACCATATTCTGTAAAAATGAACAAAGAACAGCAAGGGTACCCAAGTTCATATTATAACCATTCATCTAGTTCTGGGAATACTTCGTCGCATCAAGGTGTAAGCTCACCGCCTTATTTCCAACAATTACAAAATAATCCTGAAATATCAACTACGCACTTGTCTCATTCTTCTGAAGAATCAAATAGAAAGTTGCAGGGGTATTTTTCAAATAAATTACTATTGTACATTTTCTTATAATAAAATTAAACATTTTCTAGTGTGTTATAATATTTTTAACTTAAAACCCCTTTAATTAATTATTTTAATTATAATTTAATTACGTTACTTTAATTAGTTAACAATTTATATTAGGGATTTATAGCACAAGATAAAGCTATATATCCGATTCAATTACTTTTATAATAACTATCTTTTATAATACGATATAAAATAATTATTTCAATTATTTAAATAATGTTGATTTAAATGAATTGATTAAATTACTAATTTGTCAAGGCATAACAATATTTGAGTTATAAAAATGGTGTAAGTATTAATTAATTAACTACTCTACATGTTAATACTAGTAGGTTCTAAATAATAATGGAGCGATCTCGTATCTAAAATGAGCAACGTCTTTGACTGCCAAAGCAAAGACTGAAACTGTCATACCGAGTAACAATTCTTACTTATATAACTTCGTCATGGTTCCTATGCATGTGTGAAAAGTGTCACATGTTTAGCACATATCCAATGAAATTTTTTAACTATTGATTCTACTTCTAAACATTATTCTAATTATATACGAGGCGTGTACATAAGTAGGACAAATATAAGTATTTTGCAAGTTTCAATGACGATGTCGTATTATACAAGTCCAACAAGTGCGCTACCTATACGCGGTCTGCGATGCAATTTAAAATACTTGTACAACGTTGCCAAATAGTGAAATATTTTTAAACACATTAACTATAATCTTCGGATGACTAGCGCCAGAAGTGTTAATTCAAAGAAAACCATTTAGCCATGTAAATATATATAATGTTTTTTTAAGAAATTCTCTATAATTAAATAAGAAATTAGCATGATAACTATTGTTATGTACATTCTTAAAAAGAGAATAAAAGGGTCTCTAATGCTGTTAAAGTTCTCTAATCCTTTCAAAACTTTAAGATCTCTTAAGGTGCTTTGCTAGGCACTTAAAAATTTAAACAATTGCACAAGTTTAAGCAATTTATTTAATGATTAATTACTTATTTCAGTTCGATGACTAATAAGTTTTATTACGTTATAACGATTACCCAAGATTCAGCTAAACTGACCTATGACTACTGACTAAGACTACTGATTAAGACCTACTAACTAAGAACTACTATGATTATACTATGATTACTGACTAAGAACTAAATCTAGAAATACTGCGCGAATCGGTAATGCACTTTTATATGATCTGCTTCGGGTCGTGCTCATCGCTACGATTATGCACGAAATCGTAATTCTCGTTCATTTCCTTTGACATCCATAACTAACTAACATGACTTTGGTATCTATAGTTGGGCTCATAACTCGCTTCCCATTGAAAAAATGGAAATGTATTCTACAATTCAGGTTTTGCTCGTGCGCTGCGATTAGATACGAATCGTAATACGCGTTAATTTAGATTGGTGTCCATAATTAATTAACGTGAAGTTTGTACCTAGAGTTGGGTTCACAACTCAAATATTCATCTCATTCCATTCTTTGTAATCTCTTAGGCTCATTATAAGATACCATTTCTAAGAAGATTCGTAATGTTTAAACAAGTTCAGTTAATTGAAAGATAGCCAGCCAGTGGTTAACATTGTTAGAATCGACAATAATCCTTTAATCACACACTCTTTGAATATATTTTAGTTATTTCAAATGCGTTTGTGTTTTGACAAATCTTAAAATTCAGTATCATTCTGATTTGAATCGAGTAACGGTCGTTAAATTTATGAATAGAGTAAACACTACGGAATAAATGGAAAGATTTAAAAATACTTTCAGCATAACAAATGTATGAAATATTTTCAACAATTTAAATAATAATTGAAAATATTCTACGAAGCGAAATAGTAGTTTGATTCGATTCGACAAAAATAATATGTACTATTATAATGTACTATTATGTTCTAATATGTACTATTATAATGCGCGCTAATATCTTGAATGAGCGGATTGAACGAGTCGGCTAATGTCAAAGGCAAACGACGACTTTCGGCAACTCCTTGTGTGCTATGCACCAAAACATCATCTCATGTGATATACATTGTACCCGTATATGATTTTTTTATCAAAGGATACACCCCTACTAAGTCACGTCCACATAGCATATAATGAGATTAATAATAATATATATATATATATATATATATATATACTCCTTCCTACCACTCCCCTCGCTATGTCGGATGCTATTACAAGCTTCTTGAATAATACTCGAAACCTCGGTCCGGGTAAAAACTTGGTAAGCAGATCAGCAAGCATTTCAGCTGTCAGCAAATATTTAATCTCGATTTTGTCACTTCGTACGGCATCACGAATGAAATGACATCGAATATAAATATAAGTACTTGCTTCGGTTGTGAACTATTTCATTTTTCGTTAGACACACTGCACCCATATGGTCGTTATGCAAAACGATTTTCACGTGTTCTTTGAGACCTATTTCTTCCATTAGCTTACGGACATACAAACATTCTTTTCCCGTTTCCGAAATGGCAATAAATTCAGCTTCTTTAGGACAGGGCAACTTCCATTCCCCTCTTTGCTTCTTCCATTCCCAAGATATAGGATCCCAATTATACGATAACAACACACCCGATATACGATTTCCGATCGGATGCGCAGTTTCCACATTCGGCATCGATAAATCCTAACAAAGAACCATTTCCGCGATTAAAGTAAATGTCTAAATCAATCGTACCTTTCAGGTATCTTAATACACGCTTGGCAGGAACCTAGTGTGATTGTCGATAAGAGTTGTTCTTCTTCTTAGAACGCCGTCTCCCTACGAAGGTTGGCGATCCAACTGGCTATAACGGTGCGTGAAGCCGCACCTCTGAAAATCTCTATAGATGTCCGTCCGAACCATCGACGCA
>WYDF02103816.1:0-10558 GCA_009867245.2 Adranes taylori
TTTAGAATTTGTTCCACGTCCAGACGCTGTTGTCACAGATTAGTTAGTAAATTTCATTTATGATCTGGTACTTATTCTACATGTTGTACAGTACGTCATTTGCTTTCCCGGCTCTTGTTATCTTCCATTAGACATTCGCAGTAGGACTTCCATCTATCACTTATCTGAACTATTTTAGTAACAAAACTTATAAAACCACTGCAAATAAACGTAAATGAATTCATACTTTTTACTAGCCTCTAGTGTGCAACATACAAATGCATGTGTACTAAGAATTATAAAAACCACTAGATTCAAAAGTGTATTAATTAAAATTATAATACATGAAACAAAAAAAGTTTCATTTTAATATTAAAAATACTCAGGTGTACTTAATCATGTAATACATATATATTTTTACTATTACTTGTTATTTAATAACTTCTTGTAAATTTCACCAAAGAATTAAATACGAAAAGAACTACATATTAGACTTTAGAACAGTAGTAGGATTAGATCAAATTTGTAGAATCTTTTGTAATTTTAATTTATATAAAGGTGAATTAAGATAATTATTAAAATTAAATTCTTATCATAGAAAAATGTTTCATAGCAAAACTTTTCATATATAATCAAAGATTTTGATATCATTGATAAGAAATTTATATTAAAAAAAAAAACTTAACTAAAGTAGATTAATTATTTGTAATATAAAAAGGGCTGTTCCAAGTCAAATCAACACACATTTCCTGTCTACCATCTCAATCTTTTATAATAATTGTTATATTGCTACTACTAATATCGTCACAAATACGTAATTTTGAGTTCATACGACATTCTGTTCCGAAGTTATGATGCTTCAAATTAAAAGTATGCTCTATCTGCTGTAACTAGAATTGTGTAACTCACCAATTTAAATTAATTCATGCGAATTCAAAACTATACATAACCTGATAATTGTTTTTGACAATGTTTAATCCAAAATAATAATTTGGATTAAAATTTCTCAAAATATGAATTATTGATTAGTTGTGTCCAGCAAGTAGTCACGTAGGTGTGAATAACCTGATGAACTATATATTATTTAGGATTGTTTCTACAACTAGCACCTTATTAGAAGAAAACCCAGGCATGCCACGATCAGAACAGGATTTCAAATTTGGAATCGTATCCGAAGAAGAAGCGAAAAAAATATTTTAAAAATCACATGGGTCATCTGACAAAATTTCATCTGAAAATGTCATGGTGCCTTCGATGACAAATAAAATAACGGTTACCTACAAACACAAATAATGTAATTAAAGCTGAAGTGAATGTAATTAAAGCTCTATGTACCAAAATGAATAAAATTGTGAAAGTTACACAGAAATGCTCTAAATGCCAATCTCAATGATCTGTGTAAGGCCGTAAGTGCTAATTTTAAATTTTATACTTGGAAAATAGTATATAAGAGGCAGCTGGAGGAATGGTCCCGACACATTTATAGTTTGAAATGCTCCCAGTACCACTATGAGCTGCATACTGTCTAGAAAAGTGCACGGTTCAAGATGATCTCAAAAGAATTATTGAAGCTACAAATGATGTTAATTCGTTCAATATAATCCAAAAGAATGATTTCTACAACATTAAATCAGCCTCTGTTTCCAAATTAAATACCATTAAAATGAATGTAAGTAAAGTTTCTTGGATAAAAATTCGATAAGAATAATCCTGGAACCATTAGTGTCAAGAAGTGTTTCAATCATCTTCAAGACTGGAAAAAATTTACGTTTTCAACAGAAATATTAGGCTTGAAACTGTAGAATGACGATCCACAATCTAAATTCCAATATTTCGGAGAAAAAGAAAAGTAATCTGTTCCCTATTTGATATGATTCCCTATTTGGAAACGGAAGATTATTAGCAACTTTTTTTTGTTTTGTATCATTATAATCAAATTATAAAAAACTGTACCTAAATACCTTTGCCTCTACCTAAGAGGTTCACCTAAATCAGCAACATAGCACTTGCAGCTTTGCAAAAATGTTCAACGAATGTTTGTAATAAATTACCCTTTGTGAATAAATTACTATATATTTGTGATGATTTTGTCCTAAGCGAGATAAAACGATTTGGTGCAAAAGCTTAGAAATATTTGAAGAAAAATTACGATGTATTGGATTTATATGAGTTTATCTCAAAAAGAGCATGTTGGTCTTAGGGCCTTAATAGCTTTGAATCTACATTTATCAATCATTAAAAATAGGCACAATAATGTACCAGAAAAACATAATATTTATTCATTTAGAATGTAAACCATAATGATTAATACTATGTACTATTCGAGACATTCAAAGTTTATGAAACTTCCATGTCGTTTTTTAGCACGCTACAACAAATTATCTCCATGTTGTGTAACACTTGAACGCCTACTACCCAAATTCCTGAATTGGCAGATATGCATAGATTCCATTGCTCGATATTTTCCTCATAATATTAGTGATAAGACCATTACCATACATTAAGAAGAGGCACTGTTTTAAGACACATCACACAAATATGAAATACTGATAAAAATAGAGTGGTTCTTGACGGAAACCGATAACCATTCAAATGCTTCATACTTCCGTGCGTGTCACACTCATTTGGGCTAAAGTACGACTTTGATTCTTCTGTTAATGTCTTCCAGAAGTACATCAACGATTTGCTTATTTACCAAGCAAAAGGGGCGTTGCGAAATTAGAATTAATTAGAAGTACTTCAGTTGTAATCGTGGTCCAAATTTAAACGTTCGAAATTGTTTAAAAGTTTCCAAATTACAAAAACTCATAATTTGAGAAATACATGTCACGTGAACTTAAAACTTCCCACTTTTTTTACTACATTTATAAAATAAAATGTTTCATTCAGATCGGAGATTGCATTTTTTTCTCAAAATGAATTGACGTGGAAATTTCCCGAGGCATAAGTTTTAAAGCAATAAAAAATTTCATACTGCACTCGAATTTTGTTAAAAGGAAAATAATATATGTAAAATTCTTAATTCACAATTCAATGTAATCACTTCACCTAATACTTAATTCGAAATAAATAACAATGAATAGTATCATAAAACAAAAAATCATTACTATTAACGAAATTATCTACAGATTATTTTTATAATAAATATTAGATGTATTATCAATAACAAAAGATTAATTTTTATTTTAAATATACGCAATGATCAAAAATATTTCAAGATTAATTTTGTTATAACTTTATTTGTTGTATAGCTGACACATTTCAACAATTTCATCTTTAATAAAAACATTCGCTGATTGCGTCAATCACTCGATCTTTTATACACTGGAACTTAATTTTACTCTGTACTGAAGAAGCTCTACATTTAATTAGCGCAATAGTTGATTAGGATACATTCGATTGATATAAACACGCACAACTATTATAGTAGGCATAATAACAAAGAAACTTTAGTATAAAATGTCAATTTGTTTATTGATTAAATCATAAATTTTACTGAATAAACGTAATGAATACTATGAGAAATATTTTGTAAATATTTTGTTGTACACTCTTTCATTTCAACTTATTTATCATGACCCAGATTCTGTTGTCAGTAATATAAGAATATACTCTCAAATATAGAAACAAACATTGAGTTTGAAAATCGATCTAAGTCATAACAAAACAACAACAATACAATTTGATTATAGAATACCTATAC
Organism: Adranes taylori; assembly: GCA_009867245.2. Taxonomy (NCBI): domain Eukaryota; kingdom Metazoa; phylum Arthropoda; class Insecta; order Coleoptera; family Staphylinidae; genus Adranes; species Adranes taylori. The sequence goes on from WYDF02103816.1 coordinate 3,683, forward strand.
TTTTCCTTTAAAATTATTTCAGAAAAATGCTGGCGTTGTAGCATCTTCACATTTGAAGGTTATCGATGAGCTAATAGTACTAGAATTCACAAAACTCAGATTATCTAACTCAATTACCCACCCATATGTTGCAGCGCCTCTGTCAATGCTCTCGAGCTTCTAACAAGAAGGACAACATCAGCTGCGAAGGCCATGTACTGAAGGGATTTGGTGTAGATAGTTCCTCGTGGGTAGTGAGATCCTACAGAAGACATGCTCAAGACAGAGATTGAAGAGGGTCGTTGAAAGTGCATCTCCTTGTCGCAGACTTCTTCGCAACTCAAATTTCCTTGTTGACTGCCCCTGGATCTTGACTCTGGCCCTAGTACAACGTAATGTTATACACACCAGACTAATAAGCTTCTTTGACACTCTCATCTCTTCCAATATCATTTGCAGCTTCTGGACCTCTTAGCACTATCATATGCCTCTTCGTAGTCAATGTAGAGTTATGCTCGTAGCACTTTTCCAAAATCAGCCGCAATGACAGGATGTGGTCCAAGGTTGACCTGTTGCGCTGAAACCCAAACTATATTCGCCTAATTCCATCTACGCATATGTCTCAAGTCTGCTTGCCAGAACCTTCGAAAAGATCCTATATGCAACATTCAAAAGAGAAATCCCACGATAGTTACTGCAAATCATCTTGTCATTTTGTTGTACACTCACATTACAGTACATGTACACTCAAAGTCGTCCACTATGGGAAAACGAAGACATTCCAGCACATTGGAACACAGCGGCCATCTGTCCCATCCACAAAATGAAATTAAAGGTTATCGCTGTAAATAAATATCAATATAGTTAGTATCATTCAAAAGCATTATTCTGCCTTGTGTGTAGTACACTTGCTGTAGTAATAGCAGTATAGTCATGACGTAACACCTTAAATTATACTTTTTGGTTGAAAAATCATGCGATATCTTCTCAATTAATATTTCATTCTCTTCAATAGACATCGCATTATATTACAATAATGTTATTCACAATTAAATTAACACATTGAGGGTCACAGCATAATTTAATTTTATATAGCAAATAAAGGTGCCCATACATACTGCTTTCTGTAGAAAAACTGAACTGACCATGATTACTATCCCAAGAATTATAGACTGCGCATTGAAACAGACAGCGAACCAACCACTACCAAAGACATTGAGAATATCTATCAACGACATTGAGAATATCTATCAAAGGCATTGAGAATATCTCGCAGTTTTGGCTTCAAACTTTTTTTCCAGAAAACCGAAAATTGAAACAAAACTTAAAACATATATGAAAAAACTTAATCAGGAGCTAGTGAGTAGAGTGATTAACAAAAATAACACGTTTTCCAAAGACGCGGGTCGTAATCAAATAATGTCCCGAAAAAAACTTTAATCGAGTGACCTCCAAAAAATGTGTGTATCCAAAAAATGTTAATTTGTAAAATATGAAATAACTATATTAACAAGACTGCTCTAAAATTCATATAAAATTAAAATCGTGTCAACTATAAAACAAAAGCATCTAATTTCTTTGTTGTAATAAATAATTTCATAATAGCAAATTATGTTAGAAACAATAGATTTATATTAGTGTACCATGTTAATAATATTTATGATCAAAATGCGTAATTTGTTGAGACAATCATAATGGCTGAAGAGTTGTACATTTTTATAGAATGTGGTACGAAATTATTAGTAGTATTTTAAAATTAAAAAGAAACATAGATCATGTTAAATTTCTAGTACAGTTCGGAATAAGTCGTAGTATTAGGATCGTAACTTTTAAATTTAATACAATCAAAGAAATATTAGACACATATTATTACTAGAGTCTTAATAATATTGAACGTTCTTTATACACTTCCACTTCAAATGTTAAATATTTTTATTCTTATTATTATTTAAGTTGTAATCTATGGAATTTGTATTTGTCGGCAACCTTAGCAATTCTTTCTAATCAAATATGCAGTAACTCGCCACCTACCACGATAGTAGTTGGCAGTAGATAATATTGTTAAAATCACGATTGGTGAGGATTTCGTTACAATATTCAAGAAGGTGGAAAAAAATTAAATTGTAGGGTAATATCATTAAATAAACAACTGCGAATCAAAATAGTATTATGTTTACTCTCTGTTTAGCAAAACAGTGGTTTCAAAATAAATTTAAAAAAAATTCTGGCCTAAAATCATTGCATAGCTAAGGAGATGAAGTATGTAGTATATGGTGTTTCATTTTCCAAAGATTTGATTTTCATGTGACTTTGCTTACGCCTCGAGTCAGTGAAGTACGCCTTCAGTGATGTAAAAGATATATATATATGCAAAATTTCAAAAAGATTGGATAATATTGAAATGCTTTATACTAATAGGCTTTTCATGTATTTCTTTCATCTTTTATATGTAATTGAACTTTAAAATAGGCTGCTAGAAAAAGTGCCTAGTGTTGAGTTTTTAGAAGCTCGTCTGCCTTTAAAAGGAAGAAGTACTTTCAGTTTTTATTTACCATCACAAGGAAATGAAAGAAATACTTTCGCATGCTGCTAAATCTACCAGTACTAAACTACAGGAAGTGTGGAGGAAAGCAAATATCCCTGTTCAGACGAAGGTGAATATCCGTGCTGGTATAAAGAAGCTGTATAAAGAATATCAAAGTCTGGGTAAAGAGAAATCGAGAAACACTTCCCGACAAAATGTGATGGACATGACTAGCGTATCACAAGATGATAAAGAATTTCTTAGGTCACAAAGAGAAGATTGTATGAGTTCGTCAATGAGTGAAATAGAAGGTTTTCGCCTCGAAAATAAGAACTAAATGTACAGAAAAAGACAAAATGATCTATATAACAATAAACATTACAAAGCTATCGTTGAAATCAAGACAGTTATACTGGAAGACTTATCTCCATCATCATCAGCACCTAGTGACGAGGAGCCCGAGTTTTCGCCTCCAGCAACGAAAAAACTAGATTAAAACCTCTTGATCAGACACCCATGTCTACTTGGGATCGAGAACAGCTCTATATTCAACAAGCAAGTACTTTATTTACAGCAACTGCAGAGAGCCTTGACCACGATATTTCAAAAATTTCCGTATCTCCAGGTATCGTTTACCGAGCTCGGGCGATCAATAGTAAAATAGCAAAGAAAATCGAAGAGTCACTCTTTGAAAATCCTCAGTTGGTCTTGCATTAGGATAGTAAACTGTTGCCCTCAGTTGCCCATGGGAGTGTCAAAACTTTGGAAGATAGAGTTGCAGTTCTAACGACTGGCAACTATTTAGAGCATTTGCTTGGCCTTGTTGCCCTGAAAGGCACGTGAGCAGATGGCTGATGTAGTTATTCGAGAAATGGGCCGATTTGGGTTACGTGACAATATCATCGGTATGTCTTTTGATACTACAGCATCTAATACAGGACTGGTCCTAGGGACATGTACCAAAAATGAAAGGGAATTCGGACAAACATTGATGTGGTTACCTTTCCGGCATCACACCCATGAACTAATATTGAAAGCAGTATTGTGACATACCATGAAGTGGTCCTGACATCCAGATTTTTCGGAAGTTCCTAAGTTTATGGGCTTCACTTGAAAAAAGTCATATACGACAATGCTGGATGAAGAAAGTCCCGTTCAAGGCTTTCTTGAAGAACTACTGAAAATGTGTAACTACCTCCGAAATGTCCTAAAAGACGCAAGTCATCCAACAGAAGACTACAAATATTTATTAAAACTCTCACTCCTAGGTATAGGAGGTTGGTATCAAAACGACATCAGTTTCAGGACCCCAGGAGCTCGGCATCAAGCAAGGTGGATGGCAAAGGCAATATATGCACTTAAAACTGTCCTCTTCAGTAAACAGTTGCAAATTCCTCAACGAGAATTGAAAGGAATGAAACGGGTTGAACATTTTGTCAATCTCATATATGTTCGCTGTTGGCACGAGGCAATTGTAAGTCAATGGACTCCAAAGAATAATTTGGATATGCAAAGAATGATTTGGATTCTGAGCATGTACCTAGATGCAGACGTCAAAAATCTGCTCTCACAGCTGCTACGAGACACGTTTGGTATCTGTCAGAAGCAAACGAAGGATTGGCTTTTTTGGACGAACGTATTACTCAGGCTAAGGAAAATATAATTAAAAATGTAGAAACCAACCTTTCAAAGAAAAACGAAATGAAACGATTAGAGGGTAAAAACCTAGTTTTTGAAGGAAAAGATTTCAACCATTTCGTTACTAATAAAACAAAGACGTTTTTTGAATTGATTGGGATCCACGACGTGACTAAATACTGCAGTGATTCTCTAAGAAGCCATGTGAACGCTGTTAATGTAGTCAATGATGCCGCAGAAAGAGGAATTCCTCTGATAAAGAGTTCTACGAATCGACCAGGAACGAACAACCAAAACAATTCTTGTTGAGGGTAGTCGAGCATCACCGAAAAGTCGTCACCAAGCGAATAATACAAGGGATTGCATCGTTCAAAGTAGTGATGGGTCCCTCATTTATGAGGTACCTCATTTAGGGCCTCATGGTCATGAAATGATGGCGCACTTTTTTCAAATACGAAGCGAGTCATTATTTATGAGGAGTTTCTCCTCTTTTTTCAAATGAGGCGTTGCTTCTCTTTTTCAATAGAAGAAGTCCTCTTTTTCTTTTCAAAACAGGTGTTCCTCTTTTTCTTTTCAAAACAGGAATTCCTCTTTTTCTTTTTAAAAGAGGAGTTTCTCTTTTTTTTAACAGAAGTTTATCTTTTCGAAAGAGGAATGCTCTTTTTCTTTTCAAGAGAGATGTTCCTCTTTTTTTTAAGAGGAGTTCCTTTTTTCGTAATAATTCTTCTTTTTCGTTTCAAAAGAGGAGTACCTCTTTTTTTTTTACAAAAAAGGAGTTTTTCTTTTTTTTTCAAAAGAGGTATTTCTCTTTTTCTTTTCAAAAGAAGAGTTCCTCTTTTTCTTTTGAAAATAGGTGTTCCTCTTTTGTTTCAAAAGAGGAAAGTTAACTTGATGTGAATATTTGTGTACAACGTAACGACCTCGTTTGATGCACATTACACGCGGTAGTCGCAGCGCCGTCCATAAGGAGAAGAATATTTGCTCTGCATAATGTATCGGCTTCAGCTGTCATGCCCGTGATGGTTTCCTCATATATGAGGTATTTCATTTCAAACCTCATCATGAGAAATATTACCTTTTTTTTTTTGAAATACGAGATTCAAACAAATAATACATATATTTATAGTATTATTTGTGAGAAGTTACTCCATTTTTAAATATGAAGACTTTCATTATATTATGTGAGGAGTTACTTATTGACAATTTATTAACCATTTTTTAAATGATTTTGACCATTTTTTAAATAATGTCTGTGGGTGTGTTTCTGTGAACTTGATAACGTCTAAACGATTTGTACAATTAAATTTGGCATACATAATGAGGACTATGTGAGGACGAACCATATAAATTTCAGAACATAATCAACACACCAGAAGTAATGTCACTATCGGAAGAAAAAGTACAACTTCAACCGATTGTAACCAAATTTTACATGAATGATCGCTATGTGAAGCTAAACGTACTTGCAAAGTTTCAACCACTTCAGATGAGCGAAAATTTCTTCTAGACGGATTCAAAAGTTTAACTAATCGTGCCAAAATCCCACATACGGCTTTAGCACTAGGTAATCTTTTTTAGCACATTTTTAGCGACGTCCGTTCACCTGAACTGACATTTTATTGCCTTCAAAAGTCAAACCAATTGCTGTTTTATATGTTTTTAGAATACTAAATAAGATTTTCTGCTAAGTTATTTTTTGTGATTCCACATCAGCATTTTGTGCAAGATTTGAAAAAAAAAGAGGAACTCCTCTTTTGGAAAAAAGGAATGCTCTTTTCAAAAGAAAGACTCCTCTTTTGAAAAGAGGAACTCCACTCTTGAAAAAAAGAGGAACCCCTCATAATTGAAGAAAGAGTAACACTTTCATTTCATGATGAGGCCTCACAAGAGTTACCTCATAAATGAGGGGCTCATCACTATTCCCGCACCTCATATGAGTTACCACTTTTGAGGCCTCACAAATAAAAGAGTTACTCCCTCATTTTCATTTTGAAACGAGGTGTTACCCATCGGTAGTACAAAGTTGATTAATACAACACGTGTTTCGCCAGTCGTTCTACCTATTAATCTTATTGCCTCGTTCTACTATAATTTTAAGTTTGTGATTTCTAGTTTTCCCAATAAAAATAATTAACATAGAAAAATCGTATTTTTGCGTACTTTTATAAAACTGATTAAGTGTGCATTGTCTAATCTTCTTGACATATAATGTATCTTTTATATCACTGAGACTCGGAGCGTAAGCAAAGGCTGTAAAAATTTTATGTTATTTTTACCATACAATATGTAACACCTTAATGTAGCGTAGCATACCGTGTCATAATAAAAAATAAATCCAAGGATATGTGCCATAAGTAATTCAGATTCAAAAATAACATTCCTTAATAACTATTATTTGATTTAAAATGTTAATATGTATTGTAAATTAATTGCAGTTGATCTTTTATTTACAAAAAAAGTTAGGTTTCAACATTCATTTTCCTAAATATAGCATACTGGAAAACAAAATTTCTTAGCACTTAATTTACGGTAAAACAAATAAAAGCAAATACTGCATAACCCTTTGTCTAAATGGAGTGAGATAAACAAATATTAAAATTTAAAGCTATAAAGAATTATATATATATATATTATATATAAAACGTCGTATGGTCTATAACAACAGTCTGTTCGATAATGGGCTCACGCCCGAAACTCGGGTCATAAAGTAAGTGATATATAATAGTGCTTACGAT
>WYDF02103827.1:0-10558 GCA_009867245.2 Adranes taylori
TTGGAAAATTGCATTGCACATTCTATAAATATAAAATAAATACCAACCGATTTAAATGCAAATTAATACAAATTAATTAAAATACAAACCAACGCTATCATTCACTTCTTACAACTCAATTCGACGAATCTCCCAAACACACACAAATATATTCTTACAAAACAAAATTTGAGAGAAGACTTTACCGTATATAAGGAATGAGGGAAAGAGAAAAGATATGGAGTTGAAGCTTAAAGATGTTAATTGGAGGGATGTGAATAAGGTAGAAGACTTAGTAAGGCCGGATGAGGGTTGAGAAGTATTTAGTGAGAAAGGAGAAGGAATGCAAGATTTGAAAGGAGAAGAGACAAAAGTTATGGATAAATAAAAAGATGAATGTGAGGGAGGTGTTGAAGATGGTAAGGAAGGGGGATCTTGCATGGAGTGATTATGATACAGCTAGACGAGGTGGCTGGTGGACGAAAAAGAGCTAACAGAAAGGAATATGTTAAAGGAAAAAGATGTGATAAGAGAGTTAATGAATGAAATGGGTGTGTGAAATTACTTGAGGCAAAGTGGAGTATTGGGGGATAAGAGGGTTGAATGTGAGCTAAGATGACTGGAGAGGTTGACATTAATGAACTAAGTACAAAGGTGATTCAGGAAGAAACTGGGAAGATGAAGAAAGGAGGGGCAGCTGGGCCAGACAGGATTCCGCTGCAAGTGTGGGGGTGCATGAATGAGGAGGAAATGAGAGCAGTAACTAAAGTATTTAATAGGGTATGGAAGGGAATGGAGTGTGTGCCTGAGGTATGGAAGAGAGGAGAGATTGAGCCGGTGTACAAGAGAGGAGAAAAAGAATGTGTGAATAGTTATAGGGGTATAACGATAATGGATAGTCTATATAGAATGTTTCGAAGGATTATGAATAGGAGATTGAAAGAGGAGTTAAGGGTGAAATAATGGGTGCTGTCATATACACAGACTGCTTTTGTTAAGGGGAGGGGAACCGCAGACAACATTGTTATTCTGAACCATGTGATAAATCAACAAATAGCAAAGAGGGAAAATATATTTGTTGTTCGTGGACCTAAAGGTCGCCGTAGACAGAATTAGTAGGAAGTATTAGTGGAAGAAAATGGAGGAGGTAGGGATTTCGGATGTAATGGTAAGAATGTTGAAGAGTATGTATGAGGAAACTAAGGTAAGGGCGAGAGTGAGAGGGGAGGTATCTGAGTGGTTTGAGGTGGAAAAGGAGATAAGGCTGGGGAGTCTTCTTAGCGCTTGCTTATTCCACATTTACATATCTGATTTAGAGGATGTTTTGAGTAGGGGGCAAGCTGGGGAACACATATTGGAAGGCGTAAAGTATGGTCGTTGACTTATGTTGATGGCATAGTTTGTATGGCAAGTAATAAAGAAGAGATGAATGAGATGATAGGGAGGGTTAAGAAGCATATGGAAAAAAGGGATTAGATTAAGATTATAATTTGTAAAGGAGGTGGAAGAGAAGTAAGGGTGACGTATTTAATCTAAGAACATAACATTGAGGTAGTGAAAAAGTACAAATACCTGGGTTATGTTATGACACAAATATGGGGAGGTTTGATCGGTGTGTGAAACTTAAATGATTGAAAGAGTGCAAGCGATTTGTATTAGAAGGATTCGCAAGATTCGCAAGTGGCTTGAGAAGAGAAAGAAATTGTATGAAACAATTGGGTGGTCGTTGTTTAAATGGGGAGAAATAGTTGATAGATGGAGAGGGAGTGGTGAATCAGATTATTAAGAGAATGTTGGATGTGGAGAGACGGGAGATGAATGATAGGATACGAAAAAGTACGTTTAATTTTAAATATGAATGGATAAAGGTTGATGAGGGGATGGCAGAGTATTTAGGGTCGGGAATGAGTATGAAAGAAAAAAGGATGATTCCGAGGTTTAGATGTGGCAGTGAAGAACGAGGTAATAGTTACTAGATGAATTAACAAGAACGAAAATTTAGAGCTTGTGTTATGGGTGTAGATAATTGGATGCATTGGATGAGAGATTGTATAAAGATGGAGTGGACGGAAGAGGATAATTGGTGGAGATGTTTTGGGCAGGATGGGGAGTGGATTGAGTATAATGAATAAAATGGTGGACATGCTAAAAAAGTGGAGTAGGATGTGAGGTGTTGGAACTTGGGTTACTATTTGGGGATGGAGATAAAGGTAAAATAGTAATATGTGTAGTCATGTTAGGGAGAAGGGAATGGTAGGGACGGGAAGGAGTAACGCGGAAAGAGGTTTAAGAAAGGAAAGGATGTGAACGATGAGTAATTAAACAGAATGTGCGGTGGTAAGAAAACAATGGCATGTATGATGCAATGGCAAGGGGTATGTGCAGAGGAGGTAAAGGAAAGGGGAAGGGGGATACTTAAGAGACAATGCGAAGAAGGACGAATATAAGGTGTTTGGTACGAAAGGGAAGACATGGCCTTACCTTCTCCCCAGATAAAAATGGGTTTTTGTTAGGATGGGGAAAAGAGAAAAGTAAATTTAATTTTGAAGTGTTTAAATTTTTTATCCCGTAAGTAAGGGATTGGGCTAGTGTTTTTATGTTTTTGTTTTGGTTATTATTATAGTATTTATTTTTGACTGTAAGTTGAATATGCCAATAAAGTTTGTTTATTGTTATTATTATAAAATAATCTGTAAAGTTAAAAAGATGTATATGTTTAGTGTTGAATATTTTTGCTCAATTACAGAAACGATTATCACTTGTGTAGCTAGCATTGAATTAATATATTTTAGCCGAATCCACTTAGTTCAGTATTGGTAGGGATTGATTATGCAAGGGTGATAATACAGTGAGTGACTCTTGTGTGATTTATTATACTTAAAGCAGCAAATTAAACGTAAAATGTAAAAATTTTGTACTTTCTCAAAGTGTATTTTATTGAACACAATTAAATTATATATTAATATTACATAGGATAGGATTATGTTGATAACATACTAAAAATGCTTGAGAAGCGTAGAATGCAAACACTCTTAAGTTTTTAATGTATCAATGTTTTTTATTCAAAATCTGAAACAAAATATTTTTGTGTTGTAATTTTTCATTTTACATAATCAAAATGCGTCGATCCCAATTTTTCAGTTTATAGTAAACTGGGTAGGATAGAAAATGACAAATAAAAAATTTCTTCTTCTTTAAGTTATATACGATGTTGGCCTATTTCTAACTTGAGTCAATCACCGACGCAAGGAATAACATGTGTGGGGCTAGCATTGACTTATGCAACTGTGATCACATCTTTGTGTTTTGTCGGTTGCATATATATACGATTAATAAAATTACATGATTTTTATAGAAAGTCAACAAACAATATATTTAGTATGACTTGGACTGGCTTGAACCATCATTTACTAGACAGAAGCTGTCACATACCATATAGCTGGCTACCACGAGTAGAACAGAAGAGCTGATTTAATTTAAAGGCATTTATTTATCACGATTTATATAATATCCATGACAATATTCATACTCGATGGCTTCCGTTAAAGTAGCTGTTAGAGTGCGTCCCTTTAATAAAAGGTAAATAATAAAATAACAATTTTATGGTCTGCTAATCATTCAAAACAGAGTGCGATGAACTTTATTAAATCTAATAAGCAATTTTATTTCGAACTTTTAGGGAAACCGAAATGGATGCCAAATTAATCATTCAAATGAAAGGGAAAACGACTGGTATCTTGAATAGTAAGGTAGGTTTTGATAAACATATTTCAGCTACGAGTAATGTTGCTTTAAACAATATACAAAGGAGTAGATGTTACTTATTGAATTACATGACTACATTAAATATGCTAGCATTTCATAATTACAATTTGTTCAGTTATTGTGTAAAAGTTAGATTTAACCAATTCACGATTGTTGGGTAGTCGAATGAACAGCTCAAAAGCGGGCATGCACTTTAATGAAAAGTATTTCAGATGCGTTGTAAAAATAACTTAAACCAATATATATCTTGTGTCATTTACTTAATTTGGACTGGTTTCGATCGTTCTGTTGTGAGGGCATTTTTATCATGAAATCTCATTTATGGGTAACGATTTTTATTTGAATATATGAGTTTGATCAATTCACAATTTTTGGGTAGCGAAATTTAGCAACTGCAATTTCCAAGGTGTGATTTATATAAAAACTACAGATTTTTTGTAGAAGTGACTTATTTTAATCAAGTGAACAAATGTATATCTTGTTACAAATGACCTAATTACGATCGACTTTGTTAGTGGATTGACTTGTCGACTTTGAATCAACGACTAAAGTCATTAAACATCGGGGACAGTTACTCACAGAACACAAAAATCTTAGCGGCGTACCACAGGGATCCGTTCTTGGAACTGCCCTTTCTGTGCTACATCAGTGACATGTCCAGGCAGAGTCAAATAGAATTAGTCATTTTACGGACGATACGGAGATTATTGGGTATCCGGATGATCCAAAAGATAACACAATTAAATTATGTATCAATTCAAATTTTGTACAGGGAATTCTGCACAAAATTTACGATTGAATGCAAACGTTTTTGCCATTAAATGCTGGTGAACCAATGAAAGCAGTAGCATAGCAAAAATATCTTGGCATTACAATAAGCACAAACATGAAATGGGACATCTAATGCTTTTTTTTCAACTATTTACATATCATATTCGTTCTATATTGAAATATAGTCACTTGATCTGGAATCCATATTTCATGATAGACATAGAGACTCTAGAACGTGTACAGAGAAGAGCAACCAAACTACCGGCTGATTAGAAATCTATCATACTTTCCTGAAGCTTCCGTACCTAGTAGAACGAAGAACTCGCGAAGACTTGATGGAGACTTATACGATACTAAAATGTTACTACAGCTGTAACTTAGAGTGCATATTTAGGAGGGAAACACACTTGCGAGGCTACAGTCTCAAACTAGAAACTGAACTATGCCGGCATCCTCCAAGGAAACATTTTATCACCAACAGAATGGTAACACAATGTAACTCCTTGTCAGAAGACGTTGTTAATGCCACATCGAAAGAAAAGTTTAAGAACGGGCTGGATTGTATATAGCGCGTGATTAGTAGAATATCGCAGCTCTCATCAACTCTGTTGCCTGCGCTGCAATCAAAATACTAATAGTGTGTTTGTACATTTTATTCCAATAGAGGTTAGTGAAATTAAAAGCATAATAGATAATTTAAATAAGAAAAATAAACTCCAGGTGATGATGGAATTTCAAATTTGGTAATTAAATTGTTTCCGCAGATACAATTGGAATCACTTTTGGATATTATTAGTAAATCAATTATGGTTAGTTATTTTCCTAGCGTATTCTTCCTAGTAGCTGGAAGAATACGATTGTGGTAACAATTCCCAAAAAGGATAAAAACCCTGCAGCCCCGGAGAATAGGAGACCAATTAGTTTATTACGTAGCTTTTCATAAGTTACGGAAATAATAATGAAAAATAAAATAGAAAAATTTGTTGAAGATAATAACATTTTACCGGTTTCTTGATGGTGAGAAAGGGTATGATGAAGTGTGGAGAAATGCTCTATTATTCAAAATGAAAGCATGAAAGCATTGAATTTTCCACTAGAAATTATCAAATTTATTCAAGCATTTTTGTCAGTAAGAACTTTTCAAATAAAAATTGGTAATGTGTTGTCTAGCAGAAGAGTAGTTGAGTGTGTAATATGCCTAAATTGCAACATTTAAAAAATACAGAGATGTTACAATTTGCTGATGATACTGTAATTAATCGTTACTCATGCTCACCACGTTCGTTTAGAATCGAAAAGACATCCCAAATACATTATCGTTTTATTTGGTTTAATCCATTTATTCCTTAATCTAACAACTTCTTCACTTTTTTTAAATTACCAAATCTAATTATTTTTGTTTCAGTTGTATTGATCCTAATTTTCCAAAGATCGCAAAAATCTCCAATAATTTTCCTACTTTCTCCTCATGCAATCTTCAATCATTTTCATAATTCAAGAAGAAGTTTGAGAAAGTTTGAAAATTATTGGAGATTTTTGCGACCTTTGGGAAATTAGGATCAATACACAAAAAACAAAAATAATTAAATTTTGTAAATTAAAGAAAAGTATTGTTAGAGTAAAGAATAAAAGTATAAAACCAATTAAAAAGGTAATGCATTTGTGATGTCTTTTCGATTGTAAACAAACGTGGTTAGCTCATGTTAAATTAAGAGAAGTTGTTGCAAGAAAGACAATTAATAAATTGTACTCAATTTTGAAATACAATTCGAAATTATTCATGAAAGCCAGGGCTAAAATTATGAATTGTGTTATTAGGCCACAATTAGTACATGAGTGCGAATTATGGACAGGCACCGCTCCGCAAGCTAAAGCATGTAGTAGTACGGCACAGCATAAACTTCTCAGAAAATTTTTAGATGCTCCTTGGTACATCAGGAATTTGGAATTAATGGAGGTATTAAAAGCCCCTTAAATACCAGAGCTGGCTTTGGAAAAGAAAAAATCAATTAATAGAGTGATTAAAAAATCATGCAAATGAGGAATTCAATAAAATAGGTGAAAGAATTAATGACTGAAGAAGCAATAATTCAGCAGTATGCCCCATTAGCATACTGGTCGGAAAATGATCCCCAATCATAATCGTATAGATTAAGATGGGATGAAAGATGAAATTTTTTTTATAAAAACAAAGTTGCAATTAATACTCAACTACAAATTATTTGAATTTTCTTTTAAATTTAATTATATTAAAATCATTTACAAAATAAACTATTTAATTTATTGCAAGTGGCATTTTTGCAATTTTCTATACAAGTTATAATTCCAATTTGTAATAATACTTTTTGCTTTTAATTAGGCTAATTTACGGGATGAAAATATTCGTTACAAGGAGTTCACTTTTGATCAATCTTACTGGTCACATGATGAACATTCTGAGAATTTCGCTTCACAGGAATTAGTCTATGATGATCTAGGAACTGAAGTAGTTGATTGCGCTTTGGAAGGATATAATGCCTGTGTGTTTGCTTATGGACAGACAGGAAGTGGTAAAACTTTTACCATGATGGGTTCAACGGTAAGTCTTAAAATATTTTATCATTTGGAAGAATTTAATTGCGTTCATGAGTTCTTTGGTTTGATACTTGTTTTGAGATATTAGTTTTTTTTAATTTTTATATAGTCCTCTTTTTTTTTGTTTTAATTTTAATGTAAAGAAGTCATGTTTTTAATTATGAATTAATTAATTTAATTTACTTTAAGATTTTATTTACACAACAATGGAATTATACTTTTCTATTGTTGCGAATTATGAGTTATGCTTCAATAAATTTTATTGAAGTAAAGGAAATTATATGATGTAATAAAATGATTATGAAATTTATAGATTTTTCTATTATGATTACTAGTAATATCTGGGAAATGTGTTCAAATGGTAAAGAACATAATGGAGGTCAAATCGTTATTAATGTTATTATTTTCTATTGATTTTATAGCGTAAATAGCATTATTGATTTTTTTGATTTACATGTAGTTTACGAAATTGTTTTTTAGGCGTTTGACAGTAAATAACTTTTTTTTATACTTGTATCACGCGACATTTAATGGGCTGTATGTTGAGCGATTTCAATAATTATTTATGAATAATGAATTTTATGACAATAAAACACTTTGGACGGTAAAATTTATAGGTACATTTTTGAAAGTTTTAGAACGAGTAGAAAGCGTTTTTTGATTGAAATCGTGGTATATAGGTTGTCAAAGTATGTGTTTTTATTTTAGTATTATGTTTTTTTTAATCAAAAGAGCTGAGAAATTACTGCAACTGTAAATATTCATATCTATAATTTAACATAATAACCACTGATACGTCATCGAGTACGAAGTTCTATTCAACTGATTGTTTATTGAGAAATCGTTGAAATTTCGCAATGCTGATAAAAAAGACAAGAAACGAATTAATTCATAAATAAAAAGGCCATACTAAAATTTACTAAATACTTTGTAAACGGTCTTTGGAACAATTTATTTATGTAACGACTTCTAACCTTAACACATTTTTCATTAAATGAATTGAAAAGAAATGTTTTCGTAGATTTGAAGTGATTAGAAAACGAGTGGAAGAACAATTGTCCTAAATGTTTAATTAATGAACTGACAATTTAAATTGGTGGCAAATTCATTCAGCGTGAACGAATTTATAATTTTTTTTTTCAAGAACATACAATTTGAAATGTGATTCCGGGGGTTTTGATGATTTTTTTTCGTATATTCACTTTAGAAGCTTCTTTTTTAATGCTAATGTGATACCCACAATAGGCGGCCGTACACACACGTTCTTTCATAGAATGGCGCGTGGTTAAAAATCTAACTCAAAAACAATCTGATGATTCATCACATGTTTGAGCCGCGCAACTAGCTATCAAAGGAATAGATGTATGTGGTGTATAGGATAAAAGTGTAATTTGGCTTGTCATGTGGGAGCGTTGCCACATTACAAATCCTTTACCGTACTTTCACGCTGCGGATATGATCATTAACGCAAATTATTAGTCAGCTGTTTTCAAACGCGCCGTTCTTTCCCGAAGGAAAGAACGTGTGTGTATGGACGTCTTATGACCGCATCAAGTACGCGGTCTTATTGGACAGTATGTTTTCATATGGAAGTGATTGAGATTTTTTGATTTTCGCTATGCTGATTGTAAAGATAAGAAATCATGTCTTTAATTTATTTGAAATTTCAAGATTATAGGATCATTTTGTAGTTTATTAAAGGTTCATTGTAACAAAGAATTTGGTCCTACATTTTATTCAGTCAAGTCTTCAGTTTTATCATATTTATGGATGCTTAACGATTTTTTCATGACTACATTATTCCTCTATCAATTTTTCGATTCTGTTCCACTAAAAGATTTCTACTGAAAATGCAAGGGGATAAGATCATGTTCATAATTCTCATAAGGGTTCCTTGCAATACTATATTAAAGTCCTTAATTTCTCATTTTGCCAAGGATTCTTAATAGCGCAACTCAATTTTAAAAATTGAACTAAAGGATTTGGGAACTAACAATTCAAGTTTATGTGACACTTATTCAGTATTCCTGTATTAAAGTTTAGCCGTAAGAAGACGCACCATATTGTGGCCTTTTGTTTATAGAAAAACAACGTTGAATTAAAATTGCATGTTTGAGTAAGATACGAGTTTCATGCTATCGATAAAAGAATTCCGAGTATATTATATTGCATGCGATAGATTCTTACTAAATGTACATTAAAATATGTTAAATCCTTTTGAGCTAGTCGTGTTAAATATCAATATTGATAAAGTACTTTCACTATTCAATTGCATTTATTTATTTTTTCAATTCTCTTCACGGCATTTTGATTGTAATGTGCGTTATAATAGTTTTCCTTGTATAAATAAATAATAAGGTTTTTTCTACGATGGCGTAATTATCTATTCTACATATTGTAGATTATTATGATTTACTGCATTTCATGTCACATATATATCTTGCATTGTATTTAATACGGTTGTTAAATGGACTAATACTAAGGTAATTACTTCATCGTAAGGTAACGTAGGGTTAGTATGAAAAACAATTAAGATTTTATCAGCTGTCCACGAACATATTTGATGGCCCTGAACACTGTTCGATTATTTTTTTGAAGTAATGTCAACATGTTTACCTGTGTGTCCATAATAATTAGATTGCTATTTTTGTATTCTATAGGCTAAACCAATAGTTCGATCCACATCCAGATTGATACACAAAAGTTATTGTATATGAGTTTTTAGGCTGTGATTTCCCCGAGTAACCAAAGAAGGGGACATAGTAGAGGCAGGATTGAATGAATGGAGTAAAGACAGGAGAGCGTGTAAAAGAATAGGAAGGTTGGTAGAGGAATGCTTGGTGAATGGAATAATATGCGAGAGGTAGAAAGAAAATGTGTGATGTGGAATAGCAGGAAAGGGAGGTAAAAATATGAGAATGTATTTATAATACTAACTAACTCACCCGGCAAACGTTGTTTTGCCCCCATCTGGCCCTAATCTTAGCCTACGGCGCCGATAGCCCGCTGTCCGCTTCGCCGCTGCCAGCGACATGGTCTAATTGCCGCGGCCCGCAATGTGGTCTAATAGCACTATGGCCTAATTGCCGCGGTTTTGCCACGGCCTGCGACATGCCCTGATCGACATGTCCCAATTTTTCTTTCCGTGGAAACCTTATTCAGGCGGTTACGAACAGTTATAAAAAGAAATTAGCCAAATCAATCCAGCAGTTTCCAAGTGATGCGCGTACCAAACAGTTTTTTCCGAATTTTCTAACTTTCCAATTTTTCTCTCCGTAAGAATTTTATCCGGATGGTTATGAATGTTTTAAAAAAGAAATTTTCCAAATCGATCCAGCCGTTCTCAAGTTATGCGCTTACCAACAAACAGGATTTCATTTTTATTATATAAATTATTCCACATTTAATTTTACAATTTTCCTGGCAACTTTCCAATTTATCGTTTTGTAAGAACCTTACTCGGAGTGTT
>WYDF02103838.1:0-10558 GCA_009867245.2 Adranes taylori
AGAGAGAAGAGAGAAGAGAGAAGAGAGAAGAGAGAAGAGAGAAGAGAGAAGAGAGAAGAGAGAAGAGAGAAGAGAGAAGAGAGAGAGAAAGCGAGATAGAAAGGTAGAGAGAGAGAGAGAGAGAGAGAGAAGGAATGAGAATTAAGTATTTAAAAAGGAATTTGAGTGTGGAAAGAAGTACTTTAGGTGAGCTTGTGTTACAAGAACTAGATGAATACAAAATATGACTGAAAAGAGTTAAGAAGTTGGTAAAATATTAGACAAAAGAAGTATGATTAAAAGGGTGTATGTAAATGCAAGGAAGGAATTGGAGAAGGATGACATGGGAAACCAATGGGTGGATGATAGGAGGAGGATGTATGAGAGATGTGGCCGGTCAAAAGACATGCGGATTTAATGAAAGCAGGTATAATAGGACGTATAATGAATTGTTGATCGAAGGAGATTTGCTAGGATATTGAAAATCAGAGATGAGGATGGAAGAGAAAAGGATGACTGCTACGTTTAAGATAGTGGGAATATGAACTTTGTTTCCCACTATCTTAAACGACTTTGTTCCAGAGTCCTAGGACTAGGACCAGAGTCCTAGGACTCCTAGGAGAGTCCTAGGACTCCTAGGGCTGAGTCCTAGGACTAAGTCCTGGAATCTAGGACTTTGTTCCAGAGTCAAATACTGGAACAAAGTCCTAGGTCAGGAACATTCAAAGGCCTTTCTTGACTTGATATCTGAGGTAAACACCAAAATATTCAGTCTTAACAAAGAAGAAGTCTACATATATACAGGCTCTCAATTACCATATGCATTGTCCTCTAAATTACCATATGTATAAAATGGTTAAGGTTGAGAACCCAACATGTCGATTATGCAATGATAAGGCAGAAACGGCAAAATACATTTTATGTGAATGTCAAGCAACATGGAGGTACAGACTTAGACAATTCAGGGACATGACAGTAAATGCCGCGAACATGAGGGAACAACACCCGAAAACTATCATAAAGTTCATGAAAGAACAGAGACTGTTTCAAACGACAAGAAGGGACATGCTACAAAAGATCTTTTAGCTCGACGTAGTTCGGATTATGATCCTGTCCCCTGCATTACTAATACTAATAATAATAGATTTAGGTGCGGAAGTGAGTAGAGAGGGGACAGATACTGGTAGAATGAGGGTGGATGAAGTTGTAGAGCATTTGGAAGAATGTATGAAAAATGGGAACATTGGGTGACATGTGATGGGTAGGGACTAGCCGAAGAGGAAAGTTCAAAGTTGAACAACTGGAGAGTATGTATAGGTCAGAAAGGTTAAGGATAATGGTAAAGATAAAGGAGGCAAGAAGTAAAGGGGGGGGGGGGGTATGAAGAAGGTAAATATCCGTTCTGGTAAATATTCGTTAAAATTTTATTCACTATTATTACTACTGCCATATTGTACTTTAAATGTATTGTATACTGTAGAAATAATACTGAAAGAAGTGCTATATTTACAATTGAATAAGTATTTAATTGAATATGAAACACTACCAGAAAAACATTCCGATTTTAGAAGACAACAATCTACAGAAGCATGCATTTTTTGATTATCACGTGGCTTTTGTGTAATTTTCTGCTTGCCTAGTACAATGATGTCTAGCAATTTTAATTTGTTTTTTTAATGCAATCGGAAATGTGATAATATACGAACGAGCACGTGTAGCTGGATGTTTATTTACATATTCATTGCGCTTGCGTTACTACCTATTTACGTAACCTCAAAATATCTGTAATTGGCATCAGGATGATGACAACATGCACATGGTGGATGATCGACGAACCAGGAACACGTGTGTTTATATTACTTATTAAACGCATCTAATACTATTATCAAAACAACAGGCGCCATGTATCGTTGAATGTAAAGCATTATAGGCAAGCAATGCCGCGGAAATCTGCATTACCGACCCGCTTTTCAAATTTCCCTCCAAAATCCCAAACCGGAAAAGTCCTGGCGGCCACCCTTTTGAATTTTTGAATGACAGCTGTCAAACTGCCAAACTATTTATGATAGACCCCACAAATTACAGCGTGACCCCACAAATGACGTTTTAGAACGAGTTAATTGAAGGTCTAGACGGTTGGGCAAGTTTAGTCGTAGAAACGGTCTGCAACTCTTTGGCAACATTGGAAAAAATATTCCATAATATCCTAGATCAGCGGTCGGCAAACTAGTGGCACGCGAAAGGATTTTTGATGAAACGTCTCGAAAATGACGATTTATTAAAATTTTCGCTACTTCTGTACTACTGCTCGCCATGCAACGAGCCGATTTATTAGTTTTATTTCAGAGGCACGCTGAGTGTCCAGTATTTTGAATTATCTGTTTTATGACACGCCATTGTATTTGGTTTGCCCACCGCTGTTGTACATGATATAATCTATTAATTCCCCTACCTACACTTCTACCTGCTACTGCTCAAGGTCACGGCCACACTACATATGGCACAGACGCCCTATTAGAGCGTATGTATAGTCGGGGTGTGTTAGGTCACGTGAGCTGAATATTTCTAAGAAGAAGAGTTGAAAAGCAGATAAAAGTTGGTACAAAAAATAGAAAATATGGAATAAGTAGCAAGGAATTAGAATTGTTTGCAAACTACCTAGCAAATTTTAGACAACGTACAACATGGAATGGTACGAGTTATCGGAAGAGAAAAGAATAAATATTGGTGGTGTTCCTCAGGAGAGTAAGCTGGGTCCAGAAAATTATATAAACAGAAGTCAACGTGCAATATGGGATAGTGAGGATAGTGAGAAAAGAATAAACGTTGTTGTTTCTCAAGGGAATAAGCTGCGTCCAGAACGTTTAAATTGCGATTTAAATTACTTAGTTGGCAGCTTGTAATATACAACATACACGTATTTTCTAAGACGACATTGTAATTTAGTTAGCTGGAGTTTAACGTTAGGATACATATAAGGATGTAAATTAATTTCAATTCTTACCTGTAAACGCAGGAGGAACAGCTTCGGCAATAATGTTATATACCAGCGGTAGCTCATAGAAAAAATATGTGCATAGCAAGAAAGCTATTGCCGATACACTTTCGCCCAATATGGGCAATATTAAACATGGTTTACGCCGATTATGCCGATCACTCCACGAACCCAAAAACAACAAGATTAGTGATGGTAAAACGCTTTGAATCATATTTTTCCATGCATTAGCACTAGCTACCAACTTCTGAACAGTTATTTCATGTTCATGGTCATATCCGCTATGGTTTCTTATATATAAGGCTTCACAGATTGTATCATTATAACCGATGTCAACGCGACATGCTTTATCCAGATTTAAATTCTGCATTGCTAGAGCTGCCATTACACTCGGCATCATATAACATATGATCATTGGTTCTACAGTTATATTCGATACTACCAATTTGATTTTTTGACATATTGTTAACGTTTTATTTGGAATACTGGGTTCTTTTGAAAATGAGGCTCGACCGCTAGCTAATTGTAAATCAGCTTCTATACTTCGCGATTTTTCCAAAGCCATATCTTGTTTAGTTTTTAAATAATTAATAAATTTGATTCCGATTTTTATTAGAAGAAAAATATGCGCGTGTTTAAAATTTTTATTAACTTACATTTAGACGCTAATATTAATATAAAATCAAAGTGTTTATAAACATGATTACAAAATATAAATTTATGTGTAATTCTCTTTTTTTTTCGGCTAGGACTTTGCTATAATAATGAATTATTGTTTACACATTTGTTTTGATACTGTATAGTAGTTTATTGCTCAGAGAAAAGGAGTGATTGATCTGAAATGTGTTTTATTACATATATCAGGGCCGGCACAAATCTTCATGCAGAGCATGCGACACATACAGAAACCCAATGGAGAACGTTAAGGACTTCGATTGTGGGGCTCATATTTATATGGACTACATACTAAATATTCATTTAGTATGTAGTCCAATTTGTGCAATTTGTGAAAAATGATAATTTTGGAAGGATCGTATAATGGCCTATGTTTCGTGAATGACAGCTATCCCGGCAAGGTAATAAATATGCCATTGTTAGAAGTTTTTGAAAAAATCGAAAAAAAATAACTTAATTATGATATTGTCAATTTTATATAAATAGGAATAATGTGGATTTCCCCACACAATTAGGGCTTTATTGTAAAAAAGTGCCAAAATAGTTTAAATTTTGATAAATCCAAAGATGAAAGAAAAACATCTTTCGCTTCTTGGAAATTACATACACAAATGGGCGGACCTAGACAATAAGACTTCTAATTGACTAAGAGCTTCAATATTTATCTCAAATGATCGCTAAATAATTGGTGCACAAGACATGGAGGAATTAGTTTTGGAAAAAATCAAGGAAAGGTAGGTAAAAATGGTCCCAAAGTGCGACCGCCATAAAATCTATGGTCCAAATGGACTCACATTTAAGAAACATGGAAAGTTTGATGCGATCAGAATTACAATTAGGATTTACTTGAAGAAAAGTGCCAAAATAATTAAAATTTTGACAAATTCAAAGATTGTTAAAAACTTTGCCTCTTGGAAATTACATACACAAATGAACGGAACTACTAAACGGTAGACTGTTAATTGAGTTAGTGATTTATTTAAAATGACAGCTAAATAATTGGTGTACAGGACATAAAGGATTTATTGTTTTGAAAAAATGGACCGAAAGTAGATAAAAATCGTCTCACAGTTCGACCACCATAAAATCTGTAGTCTAAATGTATCCACATTTAAGAGTACAAGGAAAGCTTGATGCGATCATAATTAGAAGAAAAGTGCCAAAATAATTTAAATTTTGACAAATTTAAAGATTGTTCAAAAAATTCTAAATCTCTTCTCTTGAAAATTACATACGCAAATGGGCGGACTTATTAGAAGGTAGACTTTTAATTGAGTTAGCGGCGCTTCAAGTTTTATCTCAAATGATAGCTAAATAATTCGTGCACAGGACACAAAGGAATTATTTTTTTGAAAAAATGGTGGAAGTAAATAAAAATCGTCTCAAATTTCGACCACCACAAAATCTGTAGTCCAAATGGACTCACATTTAACAGTAGAATGAAAGCTTGTTGCGATAGGTATGGCAATTAGGACTTACTGAAGAAAAGTGCCAAAATACTTTAAATTTGGACAAATTCAAAGATTATTTAAAAAATATTCAAAATATTGCTTTTAGGAAATTACATACACAAATGAGCCGATCTACCAGAAGGTAGACTTCCAATTGAGTTAACGCTTCTAGATTTATCTCGACTGCTAGCTAAATAATTGGGTGCACACCACATAAAAGAATTATTCTTTGAAAAAATTGAGGAAAAGTAGATAAAAATCGTCTCAAAGTTCGGCCACCATAAGATCTGTAGTCCAAATGGACCCACATTTAAGAGTAAATGGAAAGCATAATGCACTTAGAAATACAATTAGGACATCTTGAAGAAATGTGCCAAATTAATTTAAATTGTGACAAATTCAAAGATTGTTTAAAAAATATACGAGATCTGGCTTTTGGGAAATTACATACACAAATGGGCGGACCTACTAGAAAGTAGAAGTCCAATTGAGTTAGTGTTTCAAGATTTATCTCAACTGATAGCTAAATAATTGGTGCACAGCACATAAAGGAATAATTTTTTGAAAAAATGGAGGGAAAGTAGATAAAAATCGTCTGAATGTTCGGCCACCATAAAATCTGTAGTCCAAATGGACCCACATTTAAGAGTACATGGAAAGAATAATTCACTTAGAGTTACAATTAGGACTTTGTTGACGGAAAATGCCAAAATAATTTAAATTTTGACAAATTCTAAGATTGTTGAAAAAAATTCAAAATCTCGCCTTTTGGAAATTACATACATAAATGGGCGAACCTACTAGATAGACATCTAATTGAGCTGCCGCTTCAAGATTTATCTCAAATGATATCTAAATAATTGGTGCACACGACATAAAGGAATTATGTCGTGGGACGATAACAATCGTCCCATAGTTTGAGCACCATAAAATCTGTAGTCCACATGGACCCACATTTAAGAGTACAAGGAAAGTTCGATGCGATCGGTACTACAATTAGGACTTATTTGCAGAAAAGTACCAAAATAATTTGAATTTTGACAAATTTAAAGATTGTTAAAAAAAATCAAAATCTCGCCTCTTGGAATTACATACACAAATGGACGGCCCAAATTACATACACAAAACATCTATTGTTAAAATGCGCCCACATTTATGAGTACATGGAAAGCTTGATGCATTCAGCATTACACTGAGGACTTACTTGAAGAAAAATGCCAAAATAATTAAAATTTTGACAAATCCAATGCTTTTGTAAAAAAATCAAAATCTCGCCTATTCGCCTATTACATACACAAATGGGCGGGTCTACTAGAAGGTAGACTTTTAATGGAGATTGCGCTTCAAGATTTATTTCAAATGCTAAATAATTGGTGTACAGTACATAAAGAAACGATTTTTTTTATTGGAGACAAGTAGTTAAAAATCGCTCAAAGATCGACCACCATTACATCTGTAGTCCAAATGGACCTACATTTTAGGACATAATTAGGACTTACTTGAAGGAAAGCATCTAAATAATTTAAATTTTGAGGAATTCAAGGATTGTTCAAAAAATATTTAAAATCTCGCCTCTTGGAAATTACATACACAAATGGGCGGACCTAGTAGAAGTAGACTCCTAATTGCATTAGCGCTTCAAGATTTATCTCAAATGATACCTAAATAATTGGTGCACAGGACATAAATAATTATTTTTTTTTGAAAAAAATGAAAGTAGATAAAAATAGTCTCAAAGTTCGACCACCATAAAATCTGTAGTCCAAATGGACTCACATTTAAGAGTACATGGAAAGAATAATTCACTTAGAATTACAATTAGGACTTTACAATTAGGACTACAATTAGGACGGAAAATGCCAAAATAATTTAAATTTAGACAAGATTGTTAAAAAAAATTCAAAACTTTGCCTCTTGGAAATTACATACACAAATGGGCGGACCTAGTAGAAGTAGACTTCTAATTGAGCTAGCGCTTCAAGATTTATCTCAAATGATAGCTGAATAATTGGTGCACAGGACATAAACAAATTTTTTTTTTGTAAATTGACGGAAGGTAGATAAAAATCGTCTCAAAGTTCGATCACCATAAAATCTGTAATCCAAATGGACCCACATTTAAGAGTACAAGGAAACCTTAATGCGATTGGTATTGCACTTAGGACTTACTTGAAGAAAGTGCCAAAATAATTTAAATTTTGACAAATCCAAAAATTTTTCAAAAAACATTTTCAAGATATCGTCACCGAGTCAGTTTCAGGATTTATCTCAAGTGATAGCTAAATAATTAGGACGGTGCAATGTGAGAATTGCCTGGACATGTCGGGAACAACCATCGAGTGAGTGAATTAGTGACTGAATGAATGAGTGAAGTAATGTAATGAATTAGTAAGTAGGATTTACGTCGTTAAATGGATTTTTCTTTCGAAAATGTAAACGATAACCCCCCCCCTCTCCGCCTACGATCTGACTAGGCCTTCCCAGGGGGCGTTCCCCACTGGTTGCGAAAGTCCTGGTGTACATTGTGTATGCCTACCGCCGGCACTGGTTATATTTATTGAATATTTTATTATCTAAAGTAAAGCCCACTTGAACTCAATAATAATTGTATATTTACACAAATATCATAAAACAATCATATTGCACAAATATACTTTTAAAAATTCTAAATGGATTATTATCTTGGATATTATAAGTTAGACTGATTAGTTTTTCTTTAAAAAAAAGGAATATGATATCGAATTTATCAATTGAAATGATCAGCCGGTTTGTAATTTTGCCGCCTGTTGCGGATCTTGTCCAATAGTTTGTCTTCTAGTGTAGTGCATATCAACCTTTGGTGTTTCTTACCTTTGGTGTTTCATGGAATTTAGTAGACCACTTCATTATATGAGTCAGAGTCAAGGAAAACTTTTAAAATGTTAACGTTGATAGAAACTTGTTAAACTATAGTTTTAATCCTTGTCGGCCATCTTCAGAAATATAATGCAGAAAACATACAGCTAGTTAGGGTGAGTTATGGTGATTGGGAGTAGCAGAGATACTACCAAGTTATCCGTATTAAGTAAAATAGTAAAAATATATAGTGGTTTGATCGAAACGTGGGTAGAGGCTAAGGAGTGGGAGGAGTTGGGAAAAAATTGCCAAAAGAATATAATTGAAAATGGCAGTAGACAAACAGAAAACATGCGAAAGGAAGAACAAATGGAGAATCATTACTGGAGTGAGAATAGGTGTGTGTGAAGATATGAGTATAGCTAAGGAATGGTAGGGAACGTGTTTGAGGAGTGTTAAATAAAATTGATTGAAAAAATGGATGATTGAATTTGTATATGTTAACTTGGAATATTATTTCATGAACAAAATGAGTGGGAAGTTGAAAGAAAAGGAAAGTGGAGTAAACTTATTAATGATATCAGAGGACTGGAAATTGGATATGAACGTAATGATGGTGCAAGTGGTGAAAGAAAATTAATAGACAAATAGGTGGTTCTTGGGGAAGAAAGTTTATGCAATGGATGGAAAAACAGGAGTTAATGGTAGGTATTGTTTGAATGAGAAGAGATTGGGGAAATAACATTTAGAGAACATGGAGGAGGGACGGTAATTGATTATTCAATTACCGTCCCTCCTCCATGTTCTCTGTATGTTTTAATTAATGAGAGAGCAAGAGCATGTGTTGAAAATATTAAGATTGGAGAAAGGGGGGAAGCAGATCACTTTCCGATTGAGACAGAATGGAGGTTAAAATGGGGCTTGGGGAAGAAAAAGAAAATGGGGAAGGATGTGGGAAAAAACAAAGAAGGTTCAGATGGGACAATAAAGAAAAAATAGAATTTAAGGAAAGGATAGAAAAAGAAAAATGGGAGAATATGAAAACCATAAAGGAGCAAGGGTAATATGAAAAGGAGGAGTAAAATGGAGGAGGATGGAATGGTTTTGATAAAGAATGTAGTAAGGTGAAAGAAAGGTAAGGGAGGTGTTGAGGAGAGTTAGAGAAGGGGAATTGGAATGAAAGGAACATAACAAAGCATAGAGTAAACTAAGAAAAGTAAAAAGATGTAGCAAAATGATGGAGGCAGAGGAAAAAGAAAGGATTACAAATTTGAAGTGAGCAAGTGATCTATGGAAGTATCTAAGATTGAATGAGGCGATATGCAAGGATAGAGAAGACTGCATGGTAAGTATAAAAGAGTGCGAGAACAAATGTTGAGCGGGTCTGGAGGAAGAGAGAAGTGGAAGAGAGGGGGGGTGCAGGATGAGTGGAAATGGTACGGAAGCTAAAGAGGAGGATGTAAAAGAAGAAGAAGTTTTAGAGGAAATAAGGGACAAAGGAAGTGCGGCGAGCCCTGATTAAATTTGAAGTGAAGGTTAAGGTCTGGTCTGATCAAGGTTAGGTCTGATCAAGATGGGAATTGACATATTAGTAAGAGTATTTAATGAGATTATTAATGGGAGAGACTGAGGAGAGACTGATAATACTTTCACAGGTGGAGATTTATAGGGGGGTTACAATAATGAATACAGTATATAGGTTATTTGGAAGAATAATGGATAAAATGATTGTGAGATATTTAAGTACGAACAGGTGTTGTCAAAATCGCAAAATAGTTTTATAAAGGGAAGAGGCACAACGGGTAATTTGGTAATCATAAATTACCTGATGAATCAAGAGTTTTGTACAGGAAAGAAATTATGTGTATATGATATTTTTGGATTTACAAGCAGCATTTGACAACATCGTGAGAGAGAAACTATGGATGAGCATGAAAGAAGTTGGAATCTCAGAAAAAATAAATGGGATTGTAAGAGGAATGTACAAAGGGAAAAGTAAGAGTAAGACTGGGGAATTTCGTGTATGAATGGTTTGAAGTAAGAAGGGTGTGAGTTAGGGATCTCTAATGAGAGGGAGTTTATTTAATATTTACATGTCAGACTAGGAAAATGTGTTGAGAAACGGACAAGGTGGATGAGTAATGCTTGGGAAAGTGAAGAGGAGGGAGGAGTCAATGAGTTGGTATTTCCGAAAGAAATCCATTTGATCTCCACCAGTGTTAGCACTTTTCGTTTCGTACCTCTTAAACTTGAGGTACCTCTTGAACCTCTTCCCCATACCCCAGAGTTATTATTATATATTTGAATACCCCTTTAACTTAACCTAACCTACGATCGTAAAAACGTCGCGGACGAAGGTGAACCGCGAGTGGGACGGTGAAAAAATCCTATTTACCAATTCATTTCATTACTTCAGTCATTCATTCCTTCACTAATGCATCCATTCGATCGTTGTTCTCGACATGTCTAGATAGGTGTCAGTTTGCACCGGCCCACCCGCGGTTCGCCTTCGGCTACGACGTATTACGATCACAGGTCAGGTTAGGTAAGGCAATGTGGGGTCATGAAAATATATAAAACCCTGAAATATATTTTGAAAATATATAGGGTCATGAAAATATAT